>PVHP010021152.1:0-29785 GCA_004024765.1 Zapus hudsonius
GGGATGAGTACTAAGATATACAGGATCCCTTGCCACAAGGACTAATACAGACAGCCCACGGAGGAGGATATACAACTGATCAGGGATGGGGAGGGGGGGAATTGGGGAAGTCGGGATAACAACGCATGGTTTGCCCACTAAATAATGTAACTCATTATGGACAATAAATATATATTAAAAAAAATAGTGCTGCGATGGCCCCATGTTGGTCCAGAGCACTCAGCCTAGTGGGTTCCTACCAAAGCACCAAATGGGAGGCAACCCATGCACAATGCTTTGTATTTAGCTGTTTTCTAAAACTGTCAATATCCCTCTCTGTCAGTCTACAGGTCAAGTGCTTGAGAAGGGACTCTGGGATGCTCGTGTCCCACCTCCTCCCTCCTAGTCTGTTTATCTCTTCCCTCCCCCATCCCTCTTTGCCCTCTTTTTCTGTCTTTAGTTTCACTCTGAAATTATTTCCCTAATGTCATTTGTTTGTTCATAACCATAGTGTTAGATCCTTAAGGCAGAGCGAGTGGAGGAAGACCAAGTTACTCCTGAGTAATCAGATCTGGACAGATTTTAAAACTATCATACATGAATCAAATATATTTTCACATAATTCCCAAAGTGTGTTAGAAGCAGACATATCATTTTGAACACTTGGAGGGAAGGAAAGATAAGAATTTATGTCAAGAATAGGATTAAATATACTTTAAAATATCTTTTCAGTACTCTCCGATGCATGGTATCTTATGTAAATTGCTTCTCTTGGTCAGTAGTATTCTGTAGCCTTCCCACTGCATGAGGTCACAGCTTGCCAAAACCTGTTCTTTTCAGTTTAGAAAAATATATATTCAGCTTATCTAAATAGGGTGAATCTACTCTCTATAGACATAATTATTATAAGATCTCATTCTCTGCTTTTCCTAAGTAGAAACTAAAATTGTAGGTCAAACATATTTCCTACTTCTCTTTCGTTCTTTGTTCCCAGGACTTTCTTTCAGGAATAGGGGTCTGAACCATGGATTAGCTGTACATGATGGTTCTTTAGGCTCTGACCTCCCATGTCAGATCTTACTTCTGGTGATTGTCTTTTAGTTTATCAGTGCACACAAACATGTCTGTCTGAGTTTGTCTAAAACTGTCCATCAAAAACGAATCACTTAGCATCAAATACAAATATTGCGATTGTAAACTATCTCATTTTGGTTCTCATAACATAAGATTTATCTAGATGAAAAGAACTTTCTATAGTTGAAATCAGTATCACTATCTCAGATTAGAACAAGACAATAGTAATATTTACATGGTATCTAGAATCTAGTATGATGAAAAGGCTCTGATTCTGGAATCAGGAAAAGAAGAATTGTAAAGAGAGGTTGAATGAAGAAGTTTACATCATTGCATGTGTATCTTTGGTCACATTTTCTGGGGTCTAAATTCTTCTCTCTATAAAATATACTATGTTAACTTTTTTTCTAAGGTCTTTTTAATTAAAAAATTTGTGATTCTCATATTGAGAGAAGGAAAGTAGCCACATATACTGAGAAAAACAGACGAGGAAACATTTCCACTAACTATTCCCAGTTTTAACTGTGCCCGTGTATGTTTCCTGCCAAACCAGCAAGGGATATGGACTGTCTGGCAGCATCACCAGGACAAAGGATTAAAGGAAGAAAAAAGGATCCAGATGTTTCCATTTGGAGTAATTGAATTTTCAGACACATCTAATTCAGATGAGCTATAGCCACACACAACTGAGCCAAGGACATGAAAGTGAATCTTATGATTCAACAGAGTTTTCATGATAGCACTTTACATCCAGCATGCTAATTGATATTATCTCTTCACGTGTTTGTAATGACATGGTAGGAGTCAAGGGGAAGGACCTCCTAATCAGAAAGCAAATTTAAACCTCCAGACTCCTAGTGGATTTAGAGTAGAATTCATTGTATGCCCACTGAGTACTGTTTAAGTGATATGAGAAAGGGAAACAAAAAATAAGAAAATGGTACAGAAAGAACTTCTTAATCTAATTGAAGAAAACACACACACAATAAAAAAATCTTTATGACCTTTAAGAAGTCTTATGAATAGAAAATGTTTTCATCTCCACATTGAATGCTTCCTTTAATCCCCCAATGATAGGTCCTTATGTAAATTTAATTAATGAAAACAAGAAAGGGGCTAAAACTTGCATCCCACTTGAAAATTTGATCTTTATCTACTAAGACTTTTTTTTTAATTTGGAGCTAGAAGTTACTTTTAGGATATAAGAAACCAGGCTCAGCAATAAAAAAGATGAGCATTCAATTTGTCATCCAAATCTTTCAAGAGTTGAAGGTGGTGATTTTTAATAATTACACAGGCATAATTGACTTGAACTGGAATTAAGGAACTACGCTGGGTAACTTCTGCCCTTTTGATGAAGATGCAGAGTTTTAGCAGAGTCGTCATCACTGGAACAAGTTGTACCTAGAGTCAGGATGAAGGAAAATGAAGATTAATAACCTGCCTGGAAGAATGTTTAAGCCAAATTCCTCCCTGGCCTCAAAAATTCAAAGTGACTTCTGTCCGCTACTTCCCTCCCCCATCCATTTCCTTGAGAAGACTCTTTATTATTTACTGTTTGTTGAACAGTATTTATTTCTAGGAACAAAGGCAGAAGGTTAAGGTATGGAGCTACCATGGAGTTGATTGCTGGAATGAAAAATGGGATTGACAATTCGGAACTATGCCATTAGGCACTATGAGATGAATTGCCAAAGAAATTACACAAATAATGAGCTGTAAATGAGGAAGAGTGAGAAATCACAATGTGAGGAAGGAGGCAGGACTAGAAGAACGACAGGGGATTCAAGCTGAGCCTTGAAGAGTTAGATGAAAATTGCAGTTTGCAGAGTGGTGCTTAATGTTTCCTAGCTTCCCAATCGTCATTCACATCAGCAAATGACAAGATGTTAGATACAAAACCAAGGAGGGCTCGAGAGATGGCTCAGTGGTTAAGGTGCTTTCCTGCAAAGCCTAACAACTCAGGTTCAATTACCCTGCACCCATAGAAAGCCAGATACACAAAGAATGTGTAGTACAAAAAAAAGGGAAAGAAACTTGACATACCAGTAGAAATAAGTAGAGGTCATTGGTTGGAGAGGACGTACTGGGTTAGCATATTTTGGAAATTAATATTGTTTCTAAGGATGGATCACTATCCTTTGATTCAGAAATGCCATTTTCAGTAATTCATCCTAAAGGTTTAATCAGTTCATTCTACAAAGATGCACAAGTATGCATGGATGTTCAATATAGTGAAAATTTATACCTTACTAGTACTGCTCAGTAATAATGTCTGACCCCATAAAGAGTTCCTTGTTAATATATTTGCCCAAATTATAAGAATAATTTTCTCTAAGTGGCAATCTTCATGATTGTACTAGTAGTCTTTATTTGTAAGGGGGCAAATTTATTTTTGTTTTGTAAAATTGTATTTATATATTATTATAATACATAGCTATATTGTTTGAAATCTATTCACTGAGTATTGTTGTCTTGATGAATAGGTTATACTATTAAAACAAAAGTATTCTGAAGAACATTCACTTGTTGACATGAGAAGTAATTTCTCTATATTATGGGCACAGAAACATATCTTCAGGCTTACTCTTTCTTTATAGAGGTCCTCAATGTGTGATAGTGGTATTTCTTTAATGCATAATTTAGTGCAAGAAATTCCTACACATTCTTTGTGTCCGAATGGTTCTTCTCTTACTCTTTTTTGAAACAGTATCTTGCTGTGTAGCCTAGGCTGGCCTTGAACTCATGGCAACTTGACTGTCTCAGCCTCCTGGGTGCTGGTATTGCAAGCATGCATCACCATTTCCGATTTCCACATTTATGTTTTGATTTAGGAATTTATTTTGGAATTTCTAGATATGCGACTGTTTCAGCTATTTCATCTCAGAGCACATCTGATCTATGTAACTGGGTGCTGATGAAGCCTCAATACATTGATAGGATTAATATTCTTTTGTTGAAGCTATGGAACCTGTTAATGTCAAAATCTGTCTAGATAGGAGCTTGTCCAGCTTTTCTCTTTAGAAGACTAAGTTTTTCAAGAGAAAAGTGTTTGGATCTTCTTGAGAGTGTGTGTGCACATGGAGGTCAGAGAACAAGCTCAGATGCCATTCCTCTTAGATTCACATTATGTTTTTCTGAGACAGTATGTCTGACTGTCTTGGAACTTAACAAGTAAGCTAAACTAGCTGGTCGGGGAACCCCAGGGATCTATTTGTCTCTGGCTCCTCAGTGCGGAGATTACAAGTGTGCACCATCCACTTGGTTTATTTTAAAAAGTGGGTCCTGGGAATTAAACTCAGGTCCTCACACTTGCAAGGGAAGCATTTTACTGACTGATCCATCTCCTTAGCCTCTAGATCTTGTTTTAGGTACAAATGAATGTATTATTAAGATCCTTCTATTTGATTCATGTTGTCAAAATAGTTTTGGCTTAAAATGTTCTATGGCAGTTACAAACATGCCAACATAAACCCTCTATGATGTAGGCATATAAAACAGTGGCTCACAAAGAACAATTCTAATTCTGTATTATTCTCTAATGACACTGAATTGGCAGGCAACTAAATTAGGAAACAGGTTTTATGACATGGTTATTTATAAAATGGAAGAAAAGCCTTCTGAAAATAATAACTATATTTTAGAATAATGAACCTACCACGCCCTATTTTCTGGTGCTAAATTTGTAAGAATCAGTGATCTGCTAAACTCATTCCTAATTTAAGATAGGAAAATATTTTGCTTGCATAAGAAAAAGCCTTGTCTGGTCTTTCCACCTGGAGCTACACTCTAGTTGGGTCAAATAAATTGTACAAATTGAGTTAGTCAAATAATATAGAATAAGACTATTTAAAAAGCAGGACCTAAACTAGCCAGGAAAATTTTCAGACAATAACAAATGACAAATAATTTTAGAGAATAAACACATGCACACACACTGCCACCACCACCATCACCACCACCACCACCACCACCACCACCACCACCACCACCACCACCAGATTACACAACTCTGTATAGTCTAAACCTTTAGATAAAGGATGTATAGGTAGTGAGCCCGAGTACATGTAGTTTCAAAGCCTCCAGGCAGTTTTGACTAGTGGCCAAGTTGAGAACCATTGCTTCCAGGGAACAATCCTTTTGGCCCCATTTTAGGTTTCTGGAAAATGAAAAATGAGGCTACAATTGTGGGACTTTTATGTTAATAAGCAGTTAAAATAGTACTGAGTTTTGAACCAAATAAATCTTGGAAGCAAACAGTTCATAAAACCTCAAGGTTGAGAATAGTCAGTTTTATTTTTTATGAAAAATTGTTTTATTGGATAATCTCTTGCTTTTTAATTATAAAAGCAATACATGTTTACCATAGAAAAATGGGAACATGAACTATAAAGATAACCCAATATTCTATTAAACACGTATCACCACAATGATGTCTATATCCCTTTAGACTTTATGGTAGTATATTGTATAGGAGTTTTGTTGTATGCTTTCTAAAATCCACAAGGGCAGCTTCCCTTAGTAATATTTACTATGAATTATAGGGCTATAGGAAATATTTCATAATTAATGTTATGATTTTTCCATTTTTTAATTTTAGCTTTGTCATTTATACTGAAATAATCCTGTAACAATCCTCCTTGATCACAAATTTTTTATGCACATTTGAATACTTCCTATGAGATGGTTGAAAATGATGGTTTACAGGTCATTTTATGCATATGAAATTACTCAACTGTTCATTGTGTGTGTATCAGAATTGGATTTTATTAAATGATCTTTATTTTTTCATGTGTGTGTAGTATCTGTGGTGTGGTGTGATGTGTGTGTGTGTGTGTGTGTGTGTGTGTGTGTGTGTGTGCACCTTATAGAGGATAGAGAAGAATGTTAAGTGCCTTTCTCTGTTGTGCATCTGTGGTGTTTCCTTAAGATAGAGTCTCTTCCTGAGCCTAGAGCTGCTGTTTCTTCCCTGAGCAGTGAGTGCCAGCTATTCTCAGGACTCCATACCTCACAGGACAAGGGTTATAGGTGTGTGTGGCCATGCCTAGCTAGCTTCAAGGTTATCCTTGAACATGGGTTCTGGGGAATCAAATTTAGGGTGAACCAGGCCCTCATGCTTGTCTGGCAAGTGCTTTTACCTGCTGAGCCATGTCCCACTCCTTTAAAAGACATTTTTAAGCATAAGAGTTAAGAGAAAGAGACACTTGGAGAGAAAATAAGACACACCCAAGAGCATGGGTGTGGGCTCCTCAAAGAAGAGTCACTAATTTTGTACTTTGACCAGTTTACAAGACATGAATCCTGACCAAGGATTTTATAATTGCTAATCTGATTGATGGCAATATATCTCAAGTTATTTGCATTTCTTTGAAACAACTTCTAAAGATTTTTAATATTTCTGTCATGATTACGGGTCACATATTTTGTGAGAGAATTGTCTGATCATGTCCTCTATTTTTTTCAATTAAGGTGTTTGCTTTTTCCTTAATGATGTGATCTCTTAGTATTTCTCATGTATAGAGTATATGACTTTTTCTTAGTTTATTTACTTTAAGATTTGTAATGTTTTGGGATGTACAAAGGGTCATAGCTATTTTTTGAGAGCAATTCACAATTCAATACTCACCAAAGAGTTGGCCTTGGACAGATCATTGACAAGAATGAAGCACACCCCTCCTACACTGGACTACTTCAAACTTCAAACATAATGATGATGGCTCACTCTCTGGCATATCAAAAGGTCATTGACATTGCATATGAATTTAATTGGATATTTCACATTTCAAGGGCATATCAGTTACTTTCTCGTTGCTGTGAACAAATTTATGAGGAGAAGTAACTTCTGGAAGGAAAGGTTTAGTTTGGTTTATAGGTTGGGAGGTAGTCCATCATGGCAGAGAAGAGGAAGATAAGGCAGGAGGAGTAGGTCATATTCAGTCAGAGTGAGGAAGCAGAGCAGAGCGGATCTGTGGCACACGCTCAGCAAGCTTTCTCCATTTATAGTGCTGGAATCCAGCCTACAGGATGTTGTCTCCCACACTTAGGGTGGGTCTTCCCACCTCCATTAATCTTATCTAGAAAATCTCTAACAGACATGCCAACAGATATCCTTTCATATTGATTCTAAATCTTGTCAGATTGGCCACTAGAGATTAACTATCACAAAGGACTACCTAGATTTTAACCATTCCCTCTGGTTGATCACTGCATTTTGTTGAAATGTTAGGTATGGGGAAATGGAGTAAGAGTAGTCAGGTCAATGCTACAACTAATTATTGCATAGTTAGGATGTAACAGTCACTAAATAACAAAGTAGCAACCTACCATATGTTTGAAATTTTATTGATGTAAATGTATGTCTTGTTTTACTGAATAATGAGTGCAAAGACTATGTTTACATAGAACTTTACAATACAAATTACATCCACACATTATTTCTTTTGATCCTCAAAAATGGATGAGGTAAGCAGAACAGTGATTGGTATCAGAGTTACACTGAGGAGGAAACAGACTTGAGATCCTAATGATCATATTGTTTAATAGGGGCTATTGAACTAAGATTAAAAATTCTGAATGATCCTGTACAAATTCAGTGCTTATTGAAAGAACTGGAAATTTAATTGTGTGTGTGTGTGTGTGTGTCGTGTCCACGTGCGAGAGTGTATATGCCAAGGTGTGTGTGTGAGGTCGGAGGATAATCTTGAAGTGTCTGTGCTCTTCTTCCACCTTGTTTGAGAGTCTCGTGCCACTACAAACCAAAGTCAGTCTAGCTGGCACTTGAGCTTTTGTTTCCCCTGGATTTGCCTCCCACTGTCATAAGTGCATGGTGGGATCATAGATGCATGCGTCACTTTGTGTCCAGTTTACATGAGTGCTGGGAGAATCAAACTCAGGTTAGCAAGTTTTGTAAGCAAGCACTTTTTTTTAAATTACTGGGTCACCTTTCCAGGACCAGAACTGGTATTTTTAAAAACTTTTTATTGATAGCTTCCCTAATTATAGACAACCATTATGATTCCCTTCCCACCCTCCCTCATATCTCTTCCCCTTCTCAATTAGTCTATTTTGTATCAGTGTCATCATCTTTTCCTCCCATTATGCGTAGGTATTATCAGGCACTGTGAAGTCATGAATATCAAGGCCATTCTGTGTCTGGAAGTTTGCATTGTAAGCAGTCCTACCCTTACTTTGGCTCTTAGAGTCTTTCCTCCACCTCTTCTGCAATAGACCCTGAGCCTCGGGAAGTATGATAGAGATGTCCCAGTGCTGAACACTCCACTGGTGTTTTTTTTTTAAACCAACAAAACAATGAACAAGTGTGTGTGTGTGGGGGGGGGGGAGGTCAAAGAAATCAAAGTAAAGACAAAAGAAATAAGCCAGAGAATTTACAAAATGTAAATGAAGCATAGATGTGGTTGAATTTGAATGTGTCTGTAGATTTAATGGAATCCTGGTTTGTCTTTTATTTCATATATTTTAGAACCTGTTTACAAAGCTTTATGACTGTAGGAGGATTGTATTTCATGTGGTTGAGATGTTTTTCTTTTTACAATCTCTTTGTTAAAACATCTTTCTTTGTATCAAAGTCCTACTCTCAAATATGCATCTATAATTTACTTTGGAGTTGTGCTCTGGTTGAGAATGGCTTGATCTATACTTGGATACTTCAGTTAATAGTCCATGAATGTGAAACAGTTCGCTAGACACAGGAATCTGGAGTTACAGCTTAGCTTCCTCTTCCACCTGGCAGCGAAGTGTTTGTAATCACCATGCTGCTTGTCTCTTTCTCTAAGATATTGACTTTTGTTTGAAGTCACCTGTGTTTGACAGAGAGCTGATCAATTAGTGGGAAGTGAAACTGACAGAAACTAAAAAGGGAGTTTTGAGAATGGGAAGA
Source organism: Zapus hudsonius (assembly GCA_004024765.1). Lineage (NCBI taxonomy): Eukaryota > Metazoa > Chordata > Mammalia > Rodentia > Dipodidae > Zapus > Zapus hudsonius. The sequence goes on from PVHP010021152.1 coordinate 8,951, forward strand.
AAGAAACAAGGTAAAGATGGGTGCTATGGAAACCTAGAATTTTGTCTAAGATTAGTGGAAGAGGAAGAGTACTGTCTTGTTGATGAGAAATCAGGAAGTGAGGAAATGAAGTTCAATATTTACTTTTTTTTTAACCAGAGTTGGGGCTAATAAAGAATGTGACAGGGACATTTGAGCAGACAGACCAAAATGTTTTATTTTATTTTATTTTTGAGCACTGAGTAAAACTTGGATGGGTCTATGTCTGATGTGAATGAAAGACTTACACCTCCTCTGTTAAAATAAACAAACATACAGATAAATAAAATCTATATCTGGTAACAGTTGTGTACATGATACTGAATGGTTAGAAGGTAGAACTCCTATCTGAGCTTAACCAGGTAAAGAATGAAAGGCAGGGGAGAGAAGGGTTATTTTTGAAAATGCTACTATATCCAGGTTAGATTAGGGAGTGACAAACATGAGAAATTTTTTCTAATAGAAAAATAGGAAAGAAAGAAAAGCATACGAACAAGACTTACTAGATAAGAAAAAGTCAATCATTTGCCTTTGACTCTCTGCTAATCAGCTAATATGATGATATGTGTCATTCTGTTTTCCTTTTTACCCTAACTGCCGGAACACTACATTACAATCTCTGTCACTCTTCATGTCTAGATGTACTTAGAAAATACACAGCTACACTGACTACACTCAGTCTGTGAGCACAAGTACAGGAAAGAAAGACCCTTAACCTTCCATGCAGAGATTATTCCCTTTTATAGAAATCAAAACATGACCCTTCAACTTTGCTCTTCATTTTGAAGACTGTTCTGACTATCTTGTGACTTTGAATTTCAATGTCAATTTTAGGATCCGATGGCAGTTGAGATTATGATAGGAATTAATTAAATCTGTGGATCGGTTTGTAGAACATTGCTGTTTTAACCATAGTAAGTCTTCTGGTTCATGAACATGTGATATCTTTATAGTTGTTTTGAGAAAAAGTCTTGTGCAGTGCAAGCTGCTCTCAAATTCTCTATGTGGTTGAGGATGACCTTGAAGTGCTGATCTTCTTGCTTCTACCTCTCAAGTGCTGAGATCATGGGCACGAGCCATCACCACGCTCAGGATTTCTTTTCACTCGTTTTAGTGTTCATTCATTTCTTTCAGCAATATTTTGGAGCTTTCAGACTTTAAATGTTAAGCTCATTGTGTTAAGGTTATTGCTAAGTATTTTATTCTTTTTTTGATTCTGCAAACAAAACTATTAAGGACATAATTTTGGTTGTAATATAAAAAAGAATAAAATTAAAGAAATGCTATCTTTAAAATTTTCAGAGCAAGAAAATAGTGATCTATGCGTGTGTGCAGTGTGGTGTGGTGGTAATAGTGTGTGTGCGTGTGTGTTGTAAGCACATCTATGTGCTCATGCTGTGCCCTGTGCACTCCCCTGCCATGGCTGGAGTGAGAGAACATGGAGTGGCCCTCCTGTCCCAGCCATAGTCTCTTACTGGTCTTGGAGCTTGCCTTTTTTATTGTTACTGTGGTTTGTTTTTGTTTCATTTCCCACTCTCACTAGGGGAGCCCTGGAGATTGTCTGCTCTCTGTTCCCCACAGGTATGAAGCAGATCTGCATGGCCATGCCCAGCTGTTTATGTGGGTCCTGGGGACTAACTTTGCCTCCTCTTGGCCTTCTCTAGCCTTCATGCTTGCGTTGGAAGAGCTCTTTACTGCTGAGCTGTCCATAGCTCCTGCTCAGCCTTGACGATTTGTTTTTCACTTTCAATAATCAATTCATTGTCAAATCCATGTGTGAACCTTCTAATTAATATCTAAAATCCATCTTCATAGTTGTACTTAGATATCTCTTTTTTAAAATGAAGTGGTGTGGCAATAAGCCTATGCTGGTTCCTGTGGTCATCACTTTTACGTGTTTTCTGGCTGTTTGAGCTAAGCACTTCATGGGTGTTTTAGTTTTTTGTGTTGTCATAGCTTCCTCACACCTGGCTCCATTCTTAGAAAGAAATCCAAAGAGATGCTTTAAACACAGGAATTAGATTACATCACTTCCTTTACTGAAATTGACAATGACTTTGGATCAGATTTGGAATGAATTTCATCCTTCTTCCTTTCGCTGATTATCTCCATGGGTTGGCTGCTGATTTCTTCTTTGAGTCATTTCAAACTGGCTCCATTCTTAGCCAATTTTTGGTATTTGAAAATGACAAACTCATTCTTGCCTTCAGTCCTCTGTGCTGCTGTCTGTCTGCCTCACTGATCAAGAAGCTTTCCCTTTGATCTAAGAATGTCCTTCACATATCACCCTAAGCATCTACCTGTCAGAGGAGCTCCCCAGTCACACATTCTAACTTGGATCCATCGGTCACGCTATACTTCATCTGCATGTCTTAACTGAGGCATAACCCAGGTTTAGGCACATGTTTCATCTCTTCTGAGCTAGAATATAAGCCCCATGACAATAAAAATATTATTTATGACATGCATATTTGTATGCCCATTGTAGAGAGCCATATCTAGTACATAAGTGGATTCAATGTATGCTGAATAAATATGTAGCTCTTATAGAATAAAGCTGATAATGTGATAAAAAGAGCATCAAAATTCTGGTTTGGAATTTCTCATACCAAACACTATTTGAATGAATGAGTTATAAGATGGGACTCAAAACTTCTTGAGGGCCAATAATTAGCTATGTTTGTTGTAATAAGATATAGTCAAGATCTACTCTGGCTGCTTAATTTGAGCATCACTAAATGATTTCCATTCTAATTGCATTGGGTAGTTTTGGAACTTACCTGTTTAACTTTTCAACGGTATCTGATCCATCAATTAACTATCTTCCGCACATGCAGCTCTTGTTCAGGATTCTAATAAAGTCAGAATTCCTTTGTGGTTTTAGGAAGGAAACTCATCAGCATTCCTGGATTATAAAAAGATAAAAATTCACATTGCCTTAGATAAGAAATCTCAGGTGCTAAATTCTCCCATGCTTTTTTGGGGGATATTAATTTCTTTCTTAAAAAGAAAGGTTTGCCTCAGGTTGTAGAGGGTGGTGGAAGATTGGAGTGGAGAGGAGTCAAGGAACATGAGGTGATTGCTTTGTGAAAGTTCACTCTGAATACCGCTTAGGCATTAACTGATTCTGTTCTTTTCTTTTTCCCCACCGTCCTCCTATTGCTACATCTATTAGAGCCATAAATTTGAGTCTGCCATGAACTCCTGCAAAGATTGGTCAGTAGAGCCTAGAATCAAAGCAGTGACATATTGTAAATGCTTAATAAACAGCTCTCCAGAAGAAGATCCCTGTCTTGTGGAACTTACTAATTTTCCGAGGGCGACCCTCTCCAAATGGTAATCTCAAATTACCAGTGAAATTCCACTTTAGGAAGGGATGCTAACAACTGGCTCTCAGGAGCTGGTTGTGAACTGCCTCCAGTGCCCTACTGGATCCAAAGTACAAACACTCAGCTTCAGGAGAAGCCGGCAAGGCTTCAAGCTGTTGCAGGCCCTCTGCATCCAGATCCCGACCCACGTGCTTTGCCATTTTTCACATTTTCCCTTAATCCTGCCCACGGCTCTGCAAGTCATCCTCAATTTCCCTGTGCCATCTGTTTCCTGTCAGAACTCTGGGTAACTCAATACCCTTGTTATTCTCATTTATGCATGAGGAAACTGAGGCTTAGCGAGACTTGGTAACTTCTCCATGCCTGGGATTTAAGCCAAAGTCTCTGACTTCAGCAGCAATATTCACAGTTTGTATACTACATGCCAATTACTTTCTCTTTCTGAATCATAGTTTCCCTATTTGCCACAGGTCAGTATAAAAGTCCCCGTGATGCTTATTGTATGTGTCAGCTTAACTGGGCCACAGGATGTCATATATCTGATTAAACTTTATTTCTGGGTGTGTCCATTTGGGTGTTTCTGGAAGAGATGAATGGATTGAATTAGTGGATTGAGTAACATAGATGGCTTTCCCAGTTTAGGCTTGTGCTATCCAATTCACTGAGGGATTAAATGGACCAAAAAGAAGATCGAAGCCCCGCCTCTCTTCTTGAGTTACATCATCCATCTTCTCTTTTCTTCTGCACCCCTGGTTCTCAGGCCTGAAAGCTTGGACTGAAATTTATACTATCACCCTCCTGCTCTCAGGCCTTTGAGTTACTCCACCAGCTTTCCTGAGTCTCCAGTTTGCAGATGAAAAATTATGGAACTTCTCAAGTTCTGTAATCATGTGAGCCAATATTGTATGGTAAACCTTTCTAAACACACACACACACACACACACACACACACACACACACACACACACACATACACACACACACTAATGAATTCAATTCCTCTGGAGAACAAACATTGACTAACCTGGCGAATACAATTTTTTGTAGGGTTCTATTTAGCACTTTAAATGTCAGCCATTTGTTATCATTTGCCACTGAAAAGGATCTTGTTGAAGACAGAAATCTCCACCCCACAAGGCCACTGTACAATTTCTTGTCTATTTATGGATGACACTGACACAGGGCCTGGTACACACTGTCTGCTCAGCGTATGGCATGGAAGTGTCATCACATTTGTTGGTCTTTCCCAATGTGATAATATTCTCCTAGAATATGCTTTTGATTTACATGTGAGCAGCCAGCTCGAGCTGAGAGGCAGTTGATGTTGGTAAGAGGTACTTTATACATGTTCTCTCATGTGAAGAACTAAGGAGTTATCTCCATCTTACAGAAGAGAAAGTAGAAGGCCAAGGAGTTAAAGTGACTTATTTAAGGGAACTACTACACTGGTAATGAGGGATTCCAACAAAGATATTTGGATTCCATATTTAGTTGAACAGAGAAGCCTTGTTAATAGAGATAATATTCAGTTGGTCAGCACTGGTAAATATGTCCTACTATTAAAAATGGGAAGCGTTTCCCATTGGTTAATGGTTACTGGCTCCAATCTCTTGAACATATCCTACTTAGTCACTTTATTTTCCCCAAATGCCAAAGGTAGGGCCTCTTCTCATGGAGCTATGCCAATACATTCTTGGTTATTAATTTTCAGAGTCAAACCCAACAAAGGAATTGTAGCACCACCTCTCAGAGAAATAAAACAGAAACTATATATAAGCTTTGTACAAGTCCAAAGAGAATGACTTGAGCATCTTTAGAGCATTGCAGAAGATTCTTCAAATTTCTATCTGCTCCCGGCTGATTTTCTTAGAATGATGGGATTAAGGGAGAGATTTAGAATGGATGTGGATATTTGTGAAATGTCTGCATTTTGGCCTTGATCAGAGGCTCTAACCTGAGCTTCAATCCCTGTGGGACTTTTAGAGAAACCTCACAGAGATCACAGGTGTGAATACTATTTGGTGAATGGGGATTAGAAGGCAGGACTATGCTTAGGCTACTAGGTTTCAAGTCAGCCCCCTCCTTCTGCGGTGGGTGTTCTACCTGGAAGAGCTAGACTGAGGGCTCATCAAGAGCATGCGAGCTGCTCCAAATATCTGTGTGTTTGAGCTGACAGAGGCAGTCCTTCCTCTCCGCTTGTGAGAAGGGTCTGGGTTAGGGTTTGGATCCATCTCCCTGGGTGCTGTCCATCTCTGAAGGCATGGGGGGGGGGCTTTGGGTCTCTTACTGAGTGGTATTTTTTTTAGAGATAGATGATTAAAAAATCTGAAAAATACATATATCTCTGTGGTCTGAATGTTCATGTATTCCTAAAATTTAAGTGGTGAAACCCAATTACCAACATGCACTGTGATGGAACTAGGAAATGGGGCTTGGGGGAAGCGAACAGATGTGAGGACAGAACCTTAATGTATGAGACTAGTGCCTTTGTGAAAGAAGCTAGACACTGACTTCCAGCTTCTACCATATGAGGATCCAGCGTGAAGGTTCTATCTCTGGTCCTCGCTAGACATCAAATCTGCTAGCACCTGGATCTTGAATGTCCCAAACTACGTGAGAAAGAAGTTTGCTTATAAGGTACCCAAGTTATGGAACATTGTTATAATAGGATTCTGAAATGATGGAAACAATTAAAAACAAGTTGAGGATATCCATGAGCTAGCTGTGGTGGCACACACCTGTCATCAGAGCACTTGGGAGGTGGCAGCTGGAGGATCATGAATTCAAGGCCCACCTCAGCTTCAAAGAGAGTTAGAGGCATGCCTCGGCTACATGAGGCCCTATGTCAAACACAAAACAAAACAGGGGCTGGAGTGATTGCTCAGTGGTTAAAGGTGTTTGATTGCAAAGCCTGCCAGTCTGGGTTCGGTTTCCCTGTACCCATGTAAAGCCAGTGCACAAAGTGGCACATGTATCTGAAGTTCATTTGCATTGGCAAGAAGCTCTGATATACCCATTCATTCTCTCTCTCTACCTGCAAATAAATAATAAATATAGAACAAATTAAAGACCTAAGTACTTGCAAATAAATAATTACTATAAAACTAAACAAAGATCCACGTTATGGTTCATGGGCTAAAGGGCTGTGTGGAAGGAGGAGGTGAAGGGAAAATCAGGCCCCACGGAATTTCATTCTAAGGGCAGTTTGACCCTGTGTTTCTCTGCAGAACATCCAGCTTTGTCCCTCTGTGAAGGTCTTCCAAGGTCAGCTTCTGCCCTTCACAAATATCCTTTCTCTTTCTTTCAAAATGAGTTTGCCCTGGATATTTTGGAGAGTGTCTTATCTCTGACTAGAACAATACTTTAATAATAATATTACCCTTAAACTTTAAAGAGCGTTGGGGAATTAAAAATAATTCAAAGAAAAAGCAAACCTTCTCAATTGAAAGATACAGGTGTGGGGCAGAAGAAATAATCAGAAGATACTGTGAGGCATTTAATCAAGGATTAAGCAGGAAGTGTTTGAGGAAATTCCAGAATGACAAGGGCCCACTTGAACTGCCCAATGGAACCTTCATTAAGGCTTTCATATACTCCAGTGCCCTTTAAAACCATTACCTTCTCTGCCCTTCATTTCTGTCCAGCCTCAGAGGTGAGAGTGAAATAGTTGAAAGTGAAATGATGGCTCTATTGACTTTTTTCAAAGGGAAGGGGACTGCAGTATTTCATTTTGCCAAATAAAAGGCCCTCAACCGCAGGACCGGCCACTTAGTTTTCAGAGACCAATGAAAATAAAAAACACAGGGTCTCTTGTTCAAATTAATAAATTGTCAAGAAGACAAGGGAGTAAGAAACCAAATGTGGAGCCCTTTTGAACCTGGGACTTTCTGTGACTGAATGGTCATGAGCCTCTGAACATGGCCCTGCTGGGGAGCTTTTGGAGGTTCACATTATGCTCAGATTTCAATTTGGTAATTCCATTTTCAAAAATTATCTTAGCATGACTGTGTGTGTGTAGATGTTTGTATGTGTTTGTGTATGTGTGAGTACAGGTACACACATACTATGCCACAGAGCAAATATGGAGGTCAGAGGGGAACTTTGGATATTGGTCCTTACCTTCCATTTTGAGGCAAGGCTTCTTATTTATGGCTGCCTTTCCAGGCTGGCTGGTCTGAGAGCTTCCAGGGATTCTCTGTTTCTGCCTCTCATCTCCTGTAAGAGGGCTGGGTTTACAGATACTTGCTAGTTTCATCCTGATTTACCATGGGTTCTGGTTAATCCCAAATCAGGTCTTCATGTTTGTGCATCAGGAGTTGTGACATCTGCTTGACCCCCTTTTATTTTTAAATCATCAGGAATATAATAATGATGTGTGTATGCATTGATTTTTTTTTAGGAATTTAAGTTGATTTTCAAAATACTGCTTTAAAAACTCGAGCATTTCTATGATTCCATGATCATATCAGTGCCAATCTAATCCTGTGTGGGTTTCCATGTGAATTGGCTGGGGGTTGTATAATCTTCAGACACAGACCTTCATTTATTTCCATAATGAAGTTTAACACCAACTTTCTTACAACAACTTTTGTTTAGTCTAATTACCTTGGCTGTGTGTGTGTGTGTGTGTGTGTGTGTGTGTGTGTGTGTGTGTACGTGTGTGATAATTATATGTTTTGGCAGACAGTTTCTGTTTTCATTGGTGAAATATAGAAATTTCTTAAGATGCAACCATTGATTTCACTCATACCATGAATGATTTCAAGATTCTTTCTGTTCTGAAAGTTTCTGAATTTAGCAAGGATGCTAAGTTTTTACCATCACACTGTTCTTTACTAAAGTATGTGTTTATCTATCATGTAGCAAATATCTTTATCTTTAACATTGAACTCTTATTTGAGTTTGTAATTGTATCTGTAATAATTTCAGATATTTCACTTTGAGAGAATGAATATAGAAAAGATGTGTTTTGATTTTACAAATTGAGTAAAAAAGCCAACTTTTATCTTTGGCGTACTAGGTGTTGCAAAACAAAACAAAAGAAAACAACTGAGTTGGTTAGATGGCTCAATGGAAAATGTACTTGCTGTGCAAATCTGAGGATGGATCCCAGGACCCATGTAAAAAGCCAGAAGCTAGAGCCACCTTTTGTCATCCCAGTGGAGGGAGGCAGAGTGAGGAGTGTCCAGGAAGCTTGTAAGTAAAGTGATGAACAAGAGTGAGAGACCCTGTCTCAAACAAGACAGAAGGCTGACCTGAACATTATCTTTGATGGCATCTGTGCACCCAAATTCACACACACAAACACACAATGTGTGTGCACATAAATACATATACATACACATGCACCAAATAAATAAATAAATAAATGAAATATTGGCATTATTTATTTTTTTTGTATAGTTCTGCCAAGAGAGTCATTGCATATTATCACTTTTTAATGGTGGGGTCTTGCAAACCTATCCCAAACTTGTTGGCTTCCTGAGTCTCTGGAATTTCCTTCCTGTACTGCCCTCCCAGAAAAGGATGTTCATATCTAGCTTCCCTAAGCTTCCTTACATCTGCCCCTTTCTGAGAGGGCTGCCTTCCTGTGAACAATATCAGTGACCTACCCAAGATTACTAAAAAGGTCAAGTTGACAACAAAACTTAACCATCACATTAACTGTCTTAACAAGGCTAGCAGTGACAATGGTTTTCAGTCCATTTTCTACTATCATTCAAGTTTCAAGAAATTAACTTCCTCAGCTTTCTCCTGTGTGAGTGCACTGTGTTTATCAGCAGGGGTGATGTATTTAGTCTTTGAAAGTGAGGTACATACTGTCCTGGTGTGAACAAATAGGGAAATGAGAGACAGATTATCAATGGACATCTTTTAATCATATATCAAAGTAAAAATGCTCATTGTAAACTGGGTGTGGTATACATGCCTTTAATCCCAGCATTTGGGAGGCTAAGGTAGGAGGATCACTGTGAGCTTGAGGCCAACCTGGAGCTGGATTGAGTTCCAGGTCATCCTGGGTTAGAGTGAGGACCTGCCTCAAAAAAAAAAGTCCATACATCTCTCATGCTGTAAGATAAGACCCCGCCAGAAACTAAAATGCAAAAGATCTACTAATGCAGTTATTAATAATAATTATTCATTAAAAATAAAAATTCTGGGACAAAAGTTAGACCAGTTGAGATTCTGGGACAGCAGGTGGGATATTTTGGTTGACATCATGATAGTAAATAAAGAAGTTTTACTTTCTTTGCTCCTTTGGAAATGATGTTCTTAATTTTGCAAGCTAGTTTATGCGTGTTTCTGAGTTTTTAAGGTGTATCTTCTTACATTTGAATTCATTTAACCAAAGACAATACATGAGCCAAAATACTCACTTGATATTTTTAACTACAAAACCATCAGTCTATTTTATTTGCCATTGAAAGTAATTTAAAAACTGCCTTTTTTTTGGACTAAGCTGCCTTGGTCATTATAAAGAAGCAGCTAAACTGAACAGACCAGTGGACTAAAGGTCTGGCCTATGGCATGTACTTATTAGCCACTTTCCCTATTGTTATATCTGACATAAACAGCCCACGGGTAGTAAGTTATATTATGACTTTATATATTATCATGGTTTCAGTCCATCATGGCAGGGAGGTTGTGCTCACATCACGGGAGCCAAGAAGCAGCGAGAGATGGGACCAGAAACCAGTTATAATCTTCAAGTTCATGCCTCTAAGGGATCTACTTCCTCCAGCAAGGCTCCACCTTTCTAAAGTTCCCATTACATCCCAAAATAGTGCCACAGATGGGGACCAAGCATTCAATACATAAGCCTGCAGAGGACATTTGCTATTCAAATCATAATAGCACTCAATAAATATTTCAATAAAAGGTGTCAGTGTTGGAGGTGTTATTGAAAGCCATCAGCTTCCTCAGAGATGCTTTGCTTATAACCTCACTGGTCCTGAGATTAGTTTCATGGTTATGCTTATGACTGGGTATTTACGGGAAGTTTAAATAATCAAAATGTAATAGTAGTAGCTTTTTAAAAGTCATCATAAAATTACCTTATATCATTCAAGATGTCAAAGAACAATTTCCTCATTAAGGCCTCCGTCTAGCAAGATTTTTCAAGAAGGCTAATGGAGAGAGTGATGCAGAAAGACACTGAAACAGAAAGAAACTGAGACAGAGACAGAGATCACACTTCTCAGTATTGCTGAGTGAATCACTGGGTGAAACCTGCCTTTTACATTCTCCTGTTCCTGGAATGCTGACTACAGCTATTTCCTTTTCTTGTCAGGTCCAGCCAAGCAGTTAGCTGCTGATATTTGATATTACTTGATGTCCTAATTGGGTGCTCATTCAATAGAAGTCGCTGCTGAATTGTGTAAAGGCTTGCAGAAAATGAAATTCTAGTTGCTAATGTCATTCTTAACTTGGGCTTTGGTTCCAGGCTTGGAATTGATTGGGCTTAGCACTAGGGTTGGAATGTTATTTCTTATTGCTTGACACAGTCTGCTTCAAATTTTTATATTTTCTTTTTTTCCCTGTTTTGAAGCACTGAGGAGAGCTAACGTGTATCTGAAGAATGACACAAAGAGATGAGGTAGTTGCATTTTCTCAAAGGACATTGATGTCTGTATTAGCAAGAGGGAAATTTTCTAGTTAGTCTGTAAAAGTTCAGATGGTCCTCTCTGTTTCAGGATTCAGTGGTCTAAATTTTCTGAAAGAATGAAATAACTTGTGTTACTAGAAAGATGACACCTGGGGAAGGAGAAATAGAATCATATTATCATAAGCTTTATAACTTAGTTTTCCATGAATGTGAGTGACAGGAAAAAGAAGTGTTCTATGGCCATGACATTCACATCACTTTCCTCTCAGAGTTTTCGAATGTATGTAAACATAGTAAGAAATCTCATTGTTCTTGTGATCAGCCAACCATTTACATTTGTTTTACCTGGAGTTTCTAAAGGAATTTATCTTGAAGCTCCCATTCTGGAGTTCTTCTGTAGAAACTCTAGTGGTTGTAATATTATTTTAAGTCCATTTTCTTTTAGTAATTAGGCCAATGACATGTGAACAATCTAAGACATTATTTTCTATTTATTTTCTGTATAATAATTGAGATGATATTTTGTTTCTTTTTCAAAAGCAAACTTTTTCTATATGCATATGATGCACTTTGATCATATTCACCTCCCATTTCTTTTTGTGAAGATTTTTAGTGGCAACTCTCATGCATGTACATAGTGGGTTTCTTTTAAACCTTTTATGGTACTTTCTCTGGTTCGCTCCCTGATTCTTCTTCCACGGAACTCCTTTCCTTGTCAACTAGTTCTTCTACTTCGATGTCTTTTTTCTCCCTCCACCACCCTCCATTACAGGATATCGATGAACCCAATACAGTGCAGGTAACCACAGTTGCTGTGAGGTCATGAATTCCATGGACACTTCATGTCCAGGAAATGGGTTTCACAACATTCTTCTTCATCCTCTGGCTTTTACATTCTTTCTTTTTTTAAAAATATTTTATTTATTCATTTTCAAGAAGTGAAATACAGAGAGAGAGAGAGAGAGAGAGAGAGAGAGAGAGAGAGAGAGAGAGAGAGAGAGAGAGGAGAGAACACCAGGACCACCACATTGTGGGTCTGGCTTATGTGGGTCCTGGGGAATTGAACCCAGGGCCTTAGGCACTGGAGGCAAGTGCCTTAACCCCTGAGCAATTTCTCCAGCCCTACATTCTTTCTAACCCTCCTACCACAGTATTCCATAAGCCTTGGAAGGGGTGATATAGATGTCTTATTTATCAATAGTTATTTATTCTTAGCACCTCAACAAGTTTTGAGTCTCCACAGTAGGCACTACCAACTACAAAAAGAAACTTCTCCAAAAAAAGATGATAGCAGTACTCATTTAAGGGTATAAGCACAAATATTTAGAAGTCAATTAGATAAGTACAACATATCAATTTAGTCAAACAACAGTAGTAGCTTTGAGCCGAGGGCCTATGAACATCCTAGCTATAGACTTTTGATTGAGTTTTCAGTACCAGGCATGAATTCCATCCTGTAGAGCAGGCCCCAAATCCAATCACAAAGCAGTTGGTCACCCCCTAACAGTCATACCACTATAGCACCAGTGGGCACCTCTTGCCTGGCTGATCAATCGTGTAGCTTGCAGGATTCACTGCTGGGCAAGATTATTGATGGTTGTGCTGGTTTGAATCTGAAATGTCCCACATGTCCTCATGTATTTGCGATTAAGCCTCATAATCCCTAGCTGGTGCCATTTTGGGAGGTGGAGCCTTGCTGGACCAGGTATATTTCTTGGGATGGGCCTTGGGGTATTGTAGCTCAAGCCCCCTTGCCAGCACTAGCTCAGTCTCATTCTGCTTCCTGCTAGCTGCTGTGGCAAGAAGTGATGCCCAGCCTCTACTCTGCTATGCTTTTCCCTGCCATGATGAAGGCTTTCCCTGCCTTCCTTGAGACTGTAAACTGAAATAAAACCATTTCTCCCCTTAGCTGACTGTGGTTGGGTGCTTTGTCTCAGCAACGAGAAGATAACTACTGCAATGATTTATCTCCTCTGGCAGCATGCATAGCACCTTTCAGCACTCTAATAGCCAACAGGAAAGGGACTTCCAGCTCAATTCAAGCTTGATTTCTTAGTGTCCTGCAACCAAAACATGTGAGATCAGTATCTCTAGAGTAGAGTGTAGAGTCTTTGGGGTATCTGCTCAGGAGAGGTATATCTAGGTCAACTGGTGGTAGATCTATTTTTGTCTTTTTGAGAAAGCACTCTAATGATTTCCATAATGGCTGTATCAGCATACATTCTTAACAGTAGTGACTAAAGGTTCCTCTTTACCTACGATTTCAGCATCATTTGTTGTCATGTGATTTCTTGGTGATAGCCATTCTGACTTGAGTGAGATGGAACCTCAAAGTAGTTTTAATTTGTATTTCCCTGAAGGCTAAGGCCATTAAACACTTTTAAAGATATTTATTGGCCATTTGTACTTTTTCTTTTTGAGAACTCTCTGATCAGTTCCATAGTCCATTTCCATTTTTGACTTCTTTTGCTTAGTTTTGGAGTACTGTGTATATCCTAGATATTAATCATTTATCAGATGTAGAGATAGCAAAGAGTTTTCTCCCAGTGTGAAGGCTGGCTCTTTGCTTCATTGGCTGTTTTTAGTGCTGTATAAAAGCCTTTTAACTTTCTGTGGTCCCATTTGTGAATTATTAACCCTACTTCTTGAGTGACTAGAGTCCTATTCAGAAAGTCTCACCCATGCTTACTTTTTCCTCTAGCAGTTTCAGAGTTTTAGGTCTGATGTGAAGGCCTTTAATCCATTTGTAGTCAATTCTTATGCATGGAGAGAGAGAAGGATCTGGTTTCATTTTCTTACATACCTAGTTTTCTCAGCACCAATTGTTAAAGAACCTGTCTTTTCTTTAGTGGGTATTTTGTATTTTGACATTGTTTTTGTCAAAAATCAGATGAGTGTAGCTGCATGTGTTTGTATCTGGACCCATTGATCTAGATACCTGTTTTTATGTTAATTCCATGCTGTTTTTGTTACTATGGCTCCATAATATACCTCAAATTAGGTATGGTGATACCTCCAGTTTTTATTTATTATTTATTTATTTATTTTGCTCAGGATTGTTTTAGCTATCTGAGGTCTTTTCTGTTTCCAAATGAACTTAGATTTTTATTTCTATTTCAGTGAAGGACACTGGGACTTTGATGGGGATTGTAATAATCTATAGATTGCTTTTGGCCATTCTCACAATATTGATTCTTCCCATCCGTCAGCATGGAATGTCTCCATTTCCTAGTGTTTGCTCCAGTTTCTCTAACTTTTCCTTGTGGATGTCTATTACTTTCATGGTTAGATTTTTTTCCAAGATTTTTTTGAGGCACTTGTGAATAGGATTCTTTCCTAATTTTGTTCTCAGCATATTTGCTATTTCATCTTCCCTTTAGGTTATTTTCTGCCAACTTCTCCAAATATTTTTAGTGTGCCTTGATCTTATAAATTCAGTAGCTCTCTCTTCCAGGAAACTGTGAGCTTCTGCTAAGGAATCTTGCTTTCTTATGCCCCTTTTGTTTTGTGTGTATGCACATGTGTATTGTGGGCATGTGTGTTTATGTGTGTTCATATGTGTTTGGGTGCATGTGTGTGTGGAAGTGTCTTCCTCAGTTGCTTTTCACCTTATTCTTTGAGAAAGGATCCCTGACTGACCCTCCAGTTCACCTATTCAGCTAGCCTAGCTGGCCAGCAAGCCCCAGAAATCCTCCTGTCTCCATCACCCCAGCACGAAGATTACAGGCATGCACCACCTTGCCTGGCTTTTACATGGGTGCTGGGGATCCAAATTCAGGTCTTCACTCTTGGGCAGCAAGCACTTTACCCATGAAACTGTCTCCTGGCTCCTTCCCTTTACTAGCTGTTGTGATTCTGTGCTCTTTCATTTTACAATGGAACTATTGCAATTCAGTTGCCATTTGGTCAGTTTACACTTTGCTTATTTTCCCTTATCTTATTCCCAACTGTTACTTTGCTCTGATATTTGATAAGTACAATATACATTTATCTGTTTTATCTTGATCATTCCAAAATCAGAAAACCACCCAGATTATGGACATGGCTCTCCAGAGACCAAACTGACACAATTCACATTTCATTTTCTGACTAGATGGACTATGTGTTTCTCCTTGAAGTATACATCATACTGAAAATATGGAATCCAGATTAGCAGTGTGGGCTGCCTTTCTGCCCTGACATATGACTAAAATCTGGATTTATTGAGTTTGCTTAGGAAAATGTGGTGAGTGCCTTCCACATTCTAGGCATTAGGGCCCAGTGACAGAACCGTACAGTCATGTCCTTGCTTTCATAAAACAGGCATTTTACTAGGTTCGGATTTAGTCAGTGACTTCTGTTATAGTTTGTAACATAATTTATTTAAAAATATTTTAGAGAGAGAGAGAAAGAGAGAGAGAGAGAGAGAGAGAGAGAGAGAGAGAGAGAGAGAGAGAGAGAGAATGAGTGAACGGAGCAGATAGAATGGGTGCACCAGGGCCTCCAGGTGCTGAAAATGAACTCCAGATGCATGCACCACCTTGAACATCTGGCTTTATGTGGGTACTGTGGAGTTGAACCCAGGTCATTAGGCTTTGCAGGAATGTGCCTTAACTGCTGAACCATCTCTCCAGCCCCCACACAGTGGTGACTTGATTCTGTTTTGTGCGCACAGTTTAGAGCTTAGTCAGGTCTCACTCTCCCCTCCCTCTCAACTTCAAGGGACAATATATTGCTATATAGTCCAGGTTGGACTTATCTTCATCTCCCAGGTGGTGGGTCAAGGATCACCAGGCCTACTTCACTTCCCCTTTTAGAGTGTCTAATTAGGTCTAAGAAAATCCCTTAACAAGCTCTTATAGTCTGGGCCTCTAAGCATCAGATCTAATCTCCCCAGGGTCAGTATACCATGCAGCTATAGAACAACCCTATGCCTGGGGTCAGAGAAATTATCCAAATTAGCCAATTCACAAGGACTTTAGGAAGCCTAACTCATCCTATCTTGCCAGACAATTATGGGCCTTCTCTGGCTACAGCCTAGCCCTGTGTGGTTGTGTGTAGAACTATTATTCTCCCTTTTGAGCTGTAGGTAACAATTGTTCTGTAGCGTAAATCAGAGTGTTGGTATGCTATGTTCTGCCTTTGAGAGAAATTTAAAAGCTTATGAAACATGGCTGCAAGCCAAATTTTGGTTGTACCCTCTCACCATTATATGAACAGTAAGAAACATAAAATAGGGAGTAAATGGGGCAAAAAGGAGGGAAAAGGCTTTTAAGGAAACAAAAAGTAAATTATTTTTGAAAAATTAACTAGAGTAACTTAATATCCCCATCAAGAACAATATCTGATTAACATAACAGATTATTGCATTTTTTATTGAGAATTTCTATGGTCTTGGCATTACAAGGCTCTAAGAGATATGTGAGAGAGAGTAAATGTGTACCCTCATCCTAAAATACCTATAAGGTTAATTAAAAAGATATGAAATGAACCTAAAATAATTAGAGAGGCAAAATCTAGTATGTGGTTATATAACCAAAACACAAAGCCAAGATCATACAACAACAACAAAAAAAAAATCCACAAAATAAAAGCAAAAAACAGCTACACATAAAAATACTGAGGAAGTAGGGGATAAATGTGATGCCAGTTTTCAGTAATATCTAACTTTCAATACTGTGTAGACTTTACTATTTTTCTGGAGAAATTTTTGTGCTGCAACTTTTCCCCTCACTCTATTCTCTCCTCTGAAATCTTTCCTCAGAGGCATACAGGGCCTAGCTGTTTATAGCCTTGCTAGGAGAAGCTCTGATTCTTTGGACTCATGTGGCTGCTGAGCTGAGGCAGGTAATGGGGTTCTCCCAAGGGAGGATTTTGGAAGAATTTGTTGGCAGCTCAGATCATATGAAACTATTTATTTTAAAATTTGAATGTGTTTCAAAAAGGAAAATGCTTTCAGCCCAAATCCACTTGCAATACTGATCTTCCTGGATAGGGAATTGAATGTTCGGCTAATTTACTTCTGAGGGGTAGACTTCTGTGTGTTTTAAATGATGGCTGACAAGCCTGGAAGCTGGGCTTCTCCAGAAGGCATTGGTGTTGGTTCATGATTCTCCAGGGATCCGACACTTTTCCTGGAGGAGAAGAGGAAGTTGTCTCTAGCCAAACCTCAGACCTTTCCATAGATCCCCTCTTCAAAGACTTGCATTCTTCCTACCAATGCATCCGCATGAAACACCAACCTTGTGTATAAAGGATTGTAGCAGTTTTTGTGAGGAATGCTGTGCCATGCTTGCCAACAGAGACACGAGGCAGGCACTGGAAATGGCAGGTGGCAGGCATTGCCATAAAAGAGCCAAAGAATCATAAAGTGTGAGAATAAGGAAGGAATCATTTTAAATTGGGCGGATTGGGGAGGGTTTTATAGAGAACACCTGAGTTGGGACTTAGAAAGTAAGTTTGAGTGACAGCCTATAGACTTTGGGCTAAATTCATCCCCCCTTCTGGGTTGGAGAAATAAAATAGCACTGGGCATGACCATGTCCTTTCAAGGATGTGTTGTGTTGTCCAACAAAGAGAATCTGGGTAAGAGAAGAGGAGTGAGTTCAGGGTGGAGAGACCTCCTTCTAAAGACATAATTCTGGGGGGAATTTTTAAAATATATATATATATATATATATATTTTTATTGTCCATAATGAGCTACATTATTTAGTGGGCAAACAATGAGTTGTTATCCCTAATTCCCCAATGCCCCCCAAGCCATCCCCAATCAACTGGATATCCTCCTCCGTGGGTCGTCTGGATCAGTCCTTGTGGTAGGGGACCACTGATAGCCTAGTATTCAGCCCAGTTCTCCTGGCCCAAGTATGTTGTTACTGAGGGGTGCCATGCCTCTGGATAATCTCCCCCACCACGGCTCTTACAATCTTTCCGCCCTCTCTTCTGCATAGTTCCCTGAGTCGTGGTGGGTGAGTATTAAGGCTGCTTTAATGTTGTGAGCTTAGGGGTCTTTGTGTCGAAAATCACTGGTTTTTGTCTCACTGGCTTATCCTGTGTTGATTGAATGTTTGTGGCTGTGGGTCCCTTGTTCACCCTGTCATTCTCTGCGGAGTTCCATATGGATCCGCCACGATATGACTGTGGTGGGTCCTCTCTTGCCAGAATCTCAGCTATCAGCCTACGGTTGGTTGGTAGGGTTATATGGGCCACAGCTCTCTCGCTGCATCCTGAAAAATACAAACACAATCTTCCTCAGAGAGTGAGATCAGTGTAGGTTAACAAATATACACAATTCTTGAATACCTAGATTCTATTTTTAGTAGCCTCCCCGTCAATTGCTCCCATAGTGCATCTTTTCTTGGGAGTCCAAAAGTACGGGATCTGGTGCCTTTCGCCCTGAATCTCCAGTTCCAGTCAAGGGTTCCCCCCTCACTAAGTGAAATATTTGGCCGAATTTGAAAGCTGTTGATTGTCTCCCCCAGGCCTAAACTCCTCCATTGCACAAGCGCTCCTTTCTTGGTTCACTGCTCTCTCCCAGTAGGAGGTGTGGTCAGCATACTCATGGCCGCAGACTGTGTTTCATGCCAGTGGTCTCTGTTTACTCCAGCTGTCGTTGATCAGTTTCCCCTGGCAGCCTGTGCAGTGCCTTCCAGCACTACACTAACTGCCTTCTGGGGGCTGGATACTGTTCCGGACCTTGAAGGGTCTCTCAATGCTGGTCTATGGTCTTCAGCAATAGGGTTTTGCCTCAGGCCTGGGGAGGGCATTCAAGAGCTTTGACAGAATTCTGTCTTGTTTTTGGAACCTCATGGGTCACTTTGGTCAACAGCTCAGTAAGGGAAGGAACCAGTGGCTGGGACCAGGGTTGTCATACTGATCAATTATTCACAGGCTTAGACTCTCTCCCCTACTACTCATGGCCCCTCTTGCCAGTGGATGCCCACTACTTGCTCAATAGGTTACAGTATGCTCGTGAGGATTTTATGTTTTTGAACCTAATTTGGTTTAGACTCATGCTTAAGCCATTCCCCTTCCCTCTGGGAGGAGTTTTTTTAATGACAAATAAAAAAATGATGAATGAATGAATGTATGATTAATGTGCTTGCTTTCATACAAGAGCAGAGAGTGATGTGGCAGAGACTACACGGCTCTCAGAAAATTTACTGTCTGGATCTTCACAGAAAATCTGTGACCCTGGTTTAAAGTCATTTGCTTAAGGGACTTGATAAATGAACTTTATATTTGGGCTTCATGTAGCTCAAAATATATGACTCTGGAACTGGGGACTTAGGGTGATATGCACTGGGAGCTGGACTCTTGGGCCCCCAATGAGAGATGCACTGTGCTAGCGATTGAAGGAGAGGCTACTAAAAATAGAATCTAGCTAATTCAGAAATGTGTATCTCAGTTAGCTTATACTGATCTCATTCTCCAATGGAGACCCTGTTTGTATCTTTCAGAATGCAGCTGTGGCTCATCCAACCCTACCAATGAACTGTAGGCCGATAGCTGACATCCTGACAAGAAATGAGCCACCCCAGACATACCGTGGAGGATCCATATGGAACCTCGCAGAGAATGATGGGATGAACAAGTGACCCATAGCCACAGCCAATTAGTCAACACAGGATAAGCCAGTGAGAAAGACACCAATGATTTTCGACACAACCTAAAGCAGAAGAACAGAGACCCCTAGGTTCTCAACAATAAAGCAGCCTTAATACTCACCCACTACGACTCAGGGAACTGAGCGGAAGAGGGGGTGGAAAGATTGTGAGAGCCATGGTGGGGGAGAATATACAGAGACAGAGCCCCCCCCCCCTAAGTAATAACACACTACGGCCAGCAGAACGGGGCTGACTCCTAGGCTATCCATGTTCCCCTGCCCGAAGGACTGATCCAGACTGCCCACGGAGGAGGATATCCAGCTGATTGGGGATAGAGAAGAGGGGCATTGGGGAACGGGAGATAACAACTTATTGTTTGCCCATTAAATAATGTATCTCATTATGGACAATAAAATTTTAAAAAATTAAAAAAATATGACTCTATTCCACAAGTGTTATGGTTTCAATGTGTCTCCCAAAAGGACATACTTGGAAATGTCATCCCCAAATTTGTAAGTTGGTGGTATCTGAAAGTGAGGCTTTTCCTTGGATAGCCAAATCTATCCTAAGTAAAAAAAGTCTTATTCAGGAGGTATCATCATTCCTGCTCTAAAGACATACAAAGCCATAGTAACAAAAACAGCATGGTACTGGCATAAAAACAGACAGACCAATGGAACAGAATTGAAGACCTTGATCTTAGTTCAAGTAGCTATAGCTACTTGATCTCTGACAAAGGTGACAACAATGTTCGCTGGCATAAAGATAGCATCTTTAACAAATGGTGCTGGACAAATTGGATAAATACTTGTAAAAAAATGAAAATAGACCCATTCCTGTCACCATGCACAAAAATAACTCCAAATGGATCAGGGACCTCAACATAAGACTTGAAACCCTGGAAACCCTGGAAGAAAAAGTAGGAGAAACAATCCACGAGATAGGGGTAGGGAAAAACTTCTTGAACAAACCTCCAGTAGCCCAGGAAGTGCAACAATCACTTAACCAATGAGATCTCATCAAGCTTAAAAGCTTCTGTACAGACAAATATACCATACTTGTGGTACTCTGCTAATGAGGCATGGAGGATGTAGGATTTTGCTGAGTCTGGCAGGCTTCTGGGACAGTCTCCTTCTGATAAGGAAGTTGAGGCAAAGTCCGAGGGCCCCTGTAAATCTTAGCAATCCTGAAAACTCCAAAGCCCCTAGGCAGGCCACAGCTGTCCCCAAGATAAGATAAGCAGATCAAAGCCTAACTTATTCCAACTGCAAATAACAAACCTAAAGGTTTCATTT
>PVHP010021153.1:0-30046 GCA_004024765.1 Zapus hudsonius
TAATAATAATAATAATAAAACATTGTGCTCAACCACAATGCTATAAAGCATATATTCTCTGTAGTTTTCTTCACAACAACCCAACGAGATAATAATAATAATATTATTATTATTAATTTTTCTTAAGACTAAAGTCTTAGCTCAGCAGAATATTTTAGGGAACCAGAGGTTGCGAATATGAGAATTGCATTCTTTTCATACACCAAAGGAAGGTAGGAAAAGAGGTAGAACAGTCTGGCTTAATCTGTGTGTTTTTGAGTTACATGATCTCTTGAGTACACTTCTGAAGGAAGTTGTGGTTGAGAGTGTCAAACTTCAGCACATAGGGAATCTCAGCTTTCTGCCTTCATCTATGACAAGGTTGGGGGAAAAAAGTGGGTCAAATGTTTTACATGGTAGTTAAATGTCACTTTAGCACTCAAACCTGAATGTCATTAGAGGGGTGACATCAATGACTCCCTAAATTTAAAGAGCTTGGAAAGTTGGGATATAAAAATGCTCACAAAAAGAAAGAGAGAAGTAAGATGAAATTACTAAAAAATTTAATTCAAAAAATGGCAAGAGTGATTTTCTTATCCTGTATATTTTTATTGAGGTTATAAACTGTACATTTTAGTTTTACATTAATTTGGTCTTAAAAGCATAGCAGTGATTTAGTGTAGAATGAGAAAGATACTTATTGTTTTATTCATATGAACCTTAAAGTAGGTTACTGAAAAAGAATTATAGAAAATTAAAATTTAAAAACCTACACAAAGGATTAGAAGAAAAAAGAAACTATAAGTCAACATTTGATAGCTACAACCAGAAATAAGCTAGACATGAGTATGTAATAAATTCCAAATCTTCACTATTAGTTAATACTTAAGTAACTAAAACCGCAACACTTGATGCCTACTCATCAGAGATTTCCTGTGCAGTGGGTACCTTAGATGTCATTTTCAGTAAAATTTTCTTGCTGGAAGCTCATATTTGCAATCATTCTCATGGCTCAAGCAGGTGCTATATTAAAGGACTGAATATCCCTATCTTGTGATGGTAAGGAAAGTGAAAACATTATTATAAAAAAGTATATGGATAATAGTCAAGAAGAGGAGTCTCGCAGAGTGGAGCCAATAAGGGAAAGGAAGCAGGTATAATCGCATGTTCGCATTGGCTAGGCTGGTTGGACTGAAAGTGTACTTAGGATTGGGTTTCCAGGATGCTAGCACAAGATTTCTAGATTTCAGAATCACACACCTGGAAACATTTGGCTAAGGAAAGTAGATGCAATGCCAAGAAGTGTTAGCAGTCAATGGTCCACACACTTTATCACTTGGCAAGTTAGTAACTTTTTATTAACATATTTATTATCAACAATAAGATAAATTGTATAAGCAAATCTTGTGGTAGCATCCCCATTTCCTTTCTCCCTGTCCCCAACCCATTGGGGACCCTTCTCGGTCATGCTGGATCAGTCCATGGAATAGGGGGTTTAGAATTTCAAGAGGTAGCCGGTTTTTTCTTCCACATTGTGCGTTGATGCTGAGGGGACAATGTCTCTGGATATTCTCACTCACCATGGCTCTTACATTATTTCCACTCCCTCTTCTCTGTTTCTTGAGTCAACAGAGTGACTTGTAAGTCTGCTTTATTGTTGAGATCTTAAATGTCTCTGGACTTCTGCTTTGGATTGTGTTGGGTATAGTTGGTGTCTGTCTCGTTGACCTCTCCTGGGTTATCTGACTTCTTGTGGTGACAGGTCTCTTGTTTATCTCTTGAACCTAGCCACCATACTTTAGAGAACCACTGCTAACTTCCACCACCTCTCCTCACTAACTTGAGGAGGTGGTTCCATAATCCAGGGTCCTAAAGTTCTGACTTTTCCCTAGTCTCTCTTGTAAACCCATGCTAAGCAAGTTGACCAATTCAAAAAAAAACTGATAAACATCCCCCTAATAAGTGAATTTATATAAATGTTCATTGTTTCAGTACCTACTTTTTGGTAGTCTGGAGTGGAATATATTTTATTCTTTTATGAGATGTCCTGATAGTTAGGATCATATATGTATCACACTTAGAACTTATTATCTTATCTACTTAAAATGAAAAATACTTTCTGGGTTTTAAAATGAAGGCCACTCTGTGAGTGATATGAGTCCTATATTAATTTAACTATGTATTTTTTTCTCTTTTAATTCATTAAAAAATTCTAGCCATGTGGTTGATTGATAAGATTAATGTCCATAAGCAAATCACATTTTAATATTTCAAATGCTTTGCTACATAATGGCTTATATAATAATGTCTCCATAGTTTTAAAATGGCATTTATGTTTATAATAGCAATCCATGTTGTTGTTGATGAAAGAGAAAAAACATAAAAATTAAATAATCATTATCCACAATGTCTTCACCCAATTACCCACTGGTAAATGACAAGGGGATGTTTATACAATAATATTCATATTATATACAACTATCATTTTTGTTTTCCACTTAAAATGTCATCATTAATAATTGCCACAAAAGTGAAGTTACTTTATTTTTTAAAATATTTTATTTATTAATTTTCAAGCAGAGAAATGAGAGAGAGAGAGAGAGAGAAATAAAGAGAGAGAGAGAGAGAGAGAATGCACCAGGGCCACCACCTTGTGGGTCTGGCTTATGTGGGTCCTAGGGAATTGAACCCGGGGCCTTAGGCACTGCAGGCAAGTGCCTTAACCGCTGAGTCATCTCTCCAGTCCTGAAGTTACTTTATGATACATATGTAATAGCAGGTTAATTGTCTTATGAATTGTGAATTTATTATCTATTTTTGAACATTAGAAACTATTTTACTAAAATCAATAATGCTGAGGTAAACAATTTGGAACATAAGTCTATTTTTGTACATTATGATATATAGTTTAGGCTTTTGGTATCAAAACATCGGAGTTAAATCTATTTGAATTCAAGGTAAGTATATATCCTAAAATCTCTTTCAAGAATATTTATATTACATTATGCATCCATAAAAAGGAACATTGAATCCATTTCCTTGCATCTTCCTAAGCAGTGGGCATTATACATTTGTAATATTTGATGACTTCATGGCAGAACTGGACATTTCATTTCATTGTAATTTCTATTACTTTGATTTCTTAGTGAGGCTCAAAAATCTCCATGCTGTTCATGAATACATTTAAGCTTTCTTGATTGAAATTTTCCCAAGAAAACACTCATCTCAATTTTCATTCATCTTTGATAGTTAAATGTTCTGTATTTCCAATTTTGTGCTTGCTTCTCAAGCACAAGGTCTCATAAGGCAGTGGGCAATAAGCTTTGCTTTGTGGAGATATGATCAGTGCATATTTGTGAACTCCGAGCTTTCATTGCACCTGCCTGCACTGTCTTGTATGGCCATGGAAAGAAAGCATCTCTTTTAGAAAATTTTCCTTTGAAAATGCTCTTGAAAACTGTAGGAAAATGCCCCAAAGATATAAAAATATATATTTGGTGAGAATGTATATAAGATTTATTTTCTGAACAATTTAATTTATCAGTTTGAAATGAGCATGTTTGTGAGATTAATGTCACTGAAGAATTTAAGGCTTAAGTATGTTCTGCCCAGATATAAATGGATGTATTCTTTTCCTGGTCAATAAACAACAGCCTTCAAAAGCTTAAAACAGGCTGATGAGATATCAAGTTTCTTCTTACCAAAATAAATCTTTTCACAATCCTTACATCGGGTGATCAAGTTAAAACACAAGGAAAACATGGTTTATGCTTTTATTGTCTTTTTATTGAAAACGTTTTCAGTGTAATTCCCCAAAATTCTAATCATATTTTAAAGTGACTCAGAAAGTCTTACAAATGCATTTATCTGACTAATTTTTTTATTTCTATTTCTGATTAACATTCATCAGCAGATCTTTGCCTAAAACAAAGATGAAAGAAAGTCTATCTTACTCCAAACAAAGACATTCTTAAACTCCTTCTCAAACTAAAAATCAGCATCTCATTATATTTTGATTAAATTGAGGATTGAATACTTGGATATTGGTCAAGTAGTAATTTCTGAAAACAGAGTTAGGGAAATTTAAAAAAAAGGAATAGGCTGAAGGTATATTTTAAACTAGGTTTGATGTATATTTCAGTCCTCATTAAAGATGAGGAAGCAAAGATGTGCTAATTTTCAAAAAGTTGTCCATGATCACTCAATTTGTATGAAAGGCATGATTGATAGTTACTTTTATTTGAAACCAAACATATGTTCTTTTAATTTTACTTTCTTCATAGTAGATCTTGTTATAGCTTCTTTAGAAATAGTAGATCCTTTCTTTTTCTTAATTCTACATAATTAAATACTGTAATTGGGCTGGAGAGATGACTCAGTAGTTAAGCAATGACTGTAACACCTACTGACCCAAGTTTGATTTCCCCAGTTCCCACATAATGCTAGCTACACAATGTGGCACATGCATCTGGAGTTCTTTTGCAGCAGCTGGAGGCCCTGGTATGCCCATTCTCTCTGTCTGTATCTCTTCTCTCTCTCTCTCTCTCTCTCTCTCCTCTCTCTCTCCTTGCAAATAAATAAATAATATATGTTTTAAAAATTATAAATAACAGAGAAATTAAAAGTTGGAGCAATGAAGAACTTGCTCAAGGTAATATTGCTTACAAGTAGCAGAAATAGGAATCTAGTTGTTCAGAACTAGACCTCAGTGGTCTGACAGTCATTGGTTCCCTGAACTGAAAACTATGCATTGCAATAAATGATTAAATATCCAGTGATGTCTATATGTTCAGTATAAATGTGACACCAAAGCCAGGAAATTATCAATGACTACTATATAACCAACATAATCAATCACCTACCTAATAATAAATATTTGTATAATTTCTTCCCCCCCCCCAAAAAAAAGCTGGTAAAAATATTATAGACTAGAGTCCTAGAAAATGATCCTTTGGGGGAAGAGCATGCTTATATCAGAACTGTGAAAAGGAATGACGTATTTTGAGATAAGACTATTTTTATT
Source organism: Zapus hudsonius (assembly GCA_004024765.1). Classification (NCBI taxonomy): domain Eukaryota; kingdom Metazoa; phylum Chordata; class Mammalia; order Rodentia; family Dipodidae; genus Zapus; species Zapus hudsonius. The sequence goes on from PVHP010021153.1 coordinate 5,003, forward strand.
TGATATGGACAAAGGACAAATGAATATTTATAGGATCATACTAAGATGGAACTCAAATGGCACCTACATTATTAGCCAATGATGAACAGTGTCTACGTTACCATGCTTTTACAAACATATATTATGGCCCTTTCTCCTTCTATCCTCAGTGCAGAAAGACATTGATGTCTCACACTTTGTTTTCTTAGCTCCTAACACTTTGCAAGCATCCTGCCAATATATGCATTTGGGTATGAATAGGACGGAGTTATGCTTACAGAACAATAATTAAATTCATAATTGAGCCAAATCTCTGTTATGTGGAACTGTGTGTCATTTGATTTGCAAAAGTTGAGCCTGCTGACTTTACAGGAAGATACACTGATGATGTACAATTTTAATTTCTTTCATGAGCACTCACTGGAAAAATAGGAGCAAATGACAAGGTTGTTTATTTGTCACAGTAGCGCTTCTCCAAAAGCGCATGAACAAAAGGTAATCTAAGTTTTATGAATCAATTATCTTAATAAATACATACATAATTAACAAGAATTCTCTTTGGAAAAATCAATTGAGAAAGTGATTTCAATATTGGGATGTAGAGAAGGAGAAAAACAGAGTAATTCTGAGTCAGTAACATTTTCTCATTATCATTAAATATACAAATTATCTTAAGTATAACACAAGTATATGCTATATAAATACAGCAAATATTTAAGTGAACATTATATATTTATATTTTATATATAATTATATATGAATATACGCATATATATGTGGATGTGATTATAATGTTAGATTACCAGATTTAATACTGACCTTATAAATCATTAGCAATCATTCATGCTCCAAATTAAAATATAATTCTCCAAATTATGAATTTAACTTCTTTGGAATTTTTTTTTTGCATTTCAGTCACAGTTTTCTCATGTTTAAATAAGAGATGAAATAAGCAAATCTCCAGTCTCAATTTATTACAAAATATTCATTTCAATTGAGACCTCCCTGATCAATTATAAAATAGTTTGGATTGAAAAATAACTACACTTTGATGATTATATGTTATGAAAAACAATAAAAGACTAAGAAATTATAGAGACTTGTTTGAATGTTTACTATAATTCTTAGGAACTCTGTGAACTTCCTTTAACCTTCTGACCTTCTGAGCCTTAGATTCCTTATATGTAAAATTGGAATATACAGGTTAGATTAGTAAAGGGTTCCATATTGGGTTAGATTATTAAGAGTCATGCACACACACACAAATATATATATATATATATATATATATATATATATATATATATATATATATATGCTTTAAGTTTTTCACATAAATTATATATGAACCTGGCTGATAAGTTAAACAGGTCTCCCTCCTCCCATCCCTCCCTATTTCCACATTCTTCTTGTCTCATTCAAGTTTCATGAGGCCCCTAAAACATAACAGGCCAATGACAAAGCTCTTGGTTACCTGCCAGAGCTAACAACTAAGACCCTGTTGCTGAAGACACCATAGGTTGTGGTCACAGGACATTGAGAAACCACACTGGAACTGAGAGGGAAGCCAGTTCCCTCCTGGCTAGCCCTCATAGTGCTGGGAAGTGCTACAGGAGCTGCTGGGGGCTAATGGTCACCAACAGAGTGAATAAGCAGTGATCCAGCAAGCTACTAAATCAACCAGCCAGTCAATACACCTCTGCAATAGTGGAACAGAGCCTATGAAGGTAATCTACTGTACTGGGATTGGTTATGAGGCTTACTCTGTGGGAGAGAAATCCTACTTATACTTGAAACCAAGTCCAGGAGGTTATGGGTAGAAAACACATAGGACTCCATAGAGAACCTCCACTGCTCTTTGGGTAAGACAAGTGGGTATATCTATATCAAAATTCTCTCATATAACTAGGATTATCGCCTTTATGTTAAGGTCCTCTCACTCTTAGAGAATTGATTGTCTTTACTTTCAATTTACTTTTTTTTAAAGAGTTGGCAACCAATATTGGGGAGATCCAAGATCCATCAATATGAAAGAAAAGACAGTTGGCTGCCTATCAGGTGATATGTCACCTCTATGACATTCGCTGAGATCCAGGAGACATTGCAGATGAAGCAACAATTTTAACATGATTCCTGCTCCCACTACTCGCCTGACAACCAGCTCTGGGGAGATGGTAATAGGCACTGTAGTCATTAAAACACACCTTCCATCAGAAGAAAGATTGTAAGTGCCACAGGATGGGTAGCAATATCCTGAGGCATGCCTCTACCCCCCCAAGAGACTGACTGAGGCCCCAATGACCCCACAGCAAATAATGATAGACACACTAAGGAGGAGCCTCAGTAGAATAGGGGTGGGAGAAGATATGACTGTAATCTTTAAAAACTAAATTTTGTTGGGCTTGATGTTGCTCGCCTTTAATCCCAGCACTTCAGAGGTAGAAGTACAAAGAGCGATGTGAGTTCAAGGACACCCTGATACTACATACAGAATTCCAGGTCAACCTAGGTTACAGCAGGAATGTAACTGCAAGATCAGGCTAACAACTTCAGGTTGATCCACTCAAGTAAAGGGAAGGTGAAGAAAGTCCTGATTCATAGCGAGACTATACCTTGAAAAATACAAAAACAAAAACAACAACAACAAAAAACCAGTGAAATTTTAATAAAATGCTTAATAGCATTTCATTTTGTGTATAAGCTATATTCACTTTTCTTTACCCAATCATCCATGTATGAACATTTAAGTTGCATCCATGTACCACAATATGTCCTTTAATATACATAATTATTGTCATGTAAAACTAAAATTAAAAATTAAAGAATAAGATGCAGAAACATAGAAAACATAATATGCTACAATTTAAAGGCTAGCTAATCCATAGCTACAAATGGAACCATGTGACCCTAATTATTGCAAATTTTATTAGTACTATTAGGAAGAAATACAATAACTAACTTATACTCACTGTATAAAATATGTTAAATATAATGAATGAATAGATAAATATTTTTGATAAAGTATTTTTTTGTTATTTGCAGTGAAATAAAGTGTTAAAAAGTAAACAAAAACAGTTCTCTCTCTCTCTTATTGATAAATTCATGGAATATAATGTATCCTCATGACTGGTAATGATCAAATATTATCAGCCCTATCAGATCAGGCTTGAATTATTTTGAATGGTACAAACACAAAAAAATAAGGATCCTATGCCTATTACTTTCACTTTTTTGTATATCAGTAATAAATAATTGGGTCTTCCAACAAAGGTTCACAAAACCACTCTTGTAGTTGTCCCAAAAGAGTAAACATCCCCTTCAGGACTGGGTAATTCCCTGAACTTTCAACCAAGATATAATAGCCACAATCAGGCAGCCTCCAAAATGGATATTTCCCACAGAACCCTTCAGAAGTCAATGTTGCCACTTAGTGTTGTTTGCAATTTTACTAGATGGTATATGACTCTTTTTAATTGAGGAACAGGCCATATAGCACCTGCTTTTTAAGTTGCAAGATACTTAAAAATTAGAAGAAGTAACAATAAACCTCAGTGGATCACATGTCTTGTAAAAGCTGAGCCCAACAAAAAATAACTGATAGTGTCTTTAATAGATCCTCACTTTCAGAGCAATATGTAAAGTCACACACAGAAAATGCCTAACCACTTCTGTGTTATGTTAAATAAGCTCCAAAATTACAAAATTTTCCCCAACAAATGTGGGGACATCTGCCTTGAATGATGCTCTTCATACTAAGCTAGCACAGGCTCTCTTTATCATAAAGGACTTGGTCAGTTTCAGGCATGCTCGGATAACAAAGGAGAGATCACTCATTATCTATTTCATCCTCCCAAGACTAAGTATGTGCTTTTAATTAGAAACCATGTACTTTCTTGGCATCCATAATTATTCTCCAGCCTTGGTCATAAAAACTTCCATACTTTCTTAAGAGCTGGTACAATTCCAGCCATCTGTCGCTTAATCATCTCCTTAAGCAGACTGTGATGACCCAAAAAAACATCAGTGTCTCTGGATAGCTATTAGTGAATTTTAATATTGTCTCTCTTAATGCAAAAAAAGAAGACATTGGAAGTCTGTTCTCATGTCTGTACAACCTTTAATAAGATTCTGCTGTAGATTTTCTTAAAATAAATTTTACAGCTCTAATTGTCTGTTTTAATTGCTTAATTATAAGATTGTAAACTTAAAGTGTGCTCCCCTCCCAACACAATAATACTTGAAGCCAAGAAGCTTCATTGCATTGAGGGTAAACCTTGATTTTGTTTACATTTGTGATTTACAAGAAAAATATGGATTGTAACAATAAGTCAACAGTACAAGCATATTATTTCACCTGTGATATTCATCTTACATGTTGGACAAATCAAAGGTAGGCTGCTGAATTTTCTCCTCTCTTTTCTTACAGCTAAAATAAATGCTTTTACAATAGGAATTCTTTACATGGAATCCCTAATAGGATTTAGTGGTATCTAAAATCATTGCGAATTCAGGCATATTTTTCTGTGCTCAGAAAATGGCTATACTTTTTTTCATTAAAATTTCAAACAGGATAAAAACTCATGGCTAGGAATTTCTTTTGAGAATATTATACTGAAACAGACTTCTCATTCTTCACAAAGCAGTCCTTGGCAACAGAGATACTTAAGAAAGTTGTCTGTTTCTCTTCTAGGAGAGGAGTGATGAGTAGGAGGGACCAGGAAAGAGTCAGCATCTGTCCCAACATAAAATCAAGAGCTGCAATCTAGAAGGTGTAGGTTTTCTGTTTGACTTAAATCTTGGTAAACGTTTGGATTTAAATTTATCACTAGAGCCCTCCTCCTGATTTCCTTGTTTCTTAGATGACTACATCAGATTCCAGCAGCATTACTTCATGGAAGGCTTGCAACTGTTCCAAATTTATTTTAGGAACTCATCCAGAATGAAAGATGTTGGTAGTTTGTATCAAATGTTCCCCATAAACACAAAAGTTTTAAACATTTGTTAACAGCTAGAGGCAATTTGGAAAGTGCTGCCTTGCTGAAGGAGGGGTGTTTCTGGAGGTGGTTTGAAGGGTGTTTTAGCCAGAACTTGGCTCACTTTCATGATGTTGTTTTTCACCAGCTGTGACAGATTGTGATGCCCAGCCTCTGCCCATACCATGCTTTCCCCTGCCATTATGAGGCTTCCCCTCAGACCATAAGCCAAAATAAAAACTTTCACCCCAATGATTGCTTTTGGTTGGATGTCTTGTCCCAGCAACAGGAATGTAACTGCAAGACCAGGCTAACAATTTCAGGTTGATCCACTCAAGTAAAGGCAAGGTGAAGAAGGTCCTGACTCACTTCTCAAAGTGAACTTTAAGTTCTATGCAGTGGTTCTCTTGGATTCTGATGTCATTAACTTATTAAGCCATTTAAATTACTCAATTTTCTATAGGAATATTTTCTATATGGTTTGATAATTATTGACATACATTTCTACTTTCTCTAAGAGACTGTAGACCACTGAAGATAATCATTTTGGGCACAGAATTATTTTCCTTTCTGTGGTCAGCAGCTTCAGATGTTTGAAAACCATTCTTACAGAAGATGTCCACACAAGACGCTCAATTGCAGTCTTCACAAAGTACTTTTCTGTATCTAGGTTACACATAAGGAAGTCAGAAAAAGAAGTCCTGCTGCAGGCACTGATTTTACTATGGGCAGGGTGTCAGTGTCAGCTGAAAGCAGGGGAGTGACTTCAGGTTAGGAAAAAGTGGGGAGAAAAGAAACCCCAGGGAATACAAACTGAAGAATGGGAGACAGGAAAAGTACCTTCAGAAAGTAATGTATCACCTCAGTACCAAAACTGTTATAACTGTGGAAGAGCTTAAGATAAAATAAACATTTGTTGTATACATCTACAGTATCTGTGTATAATGTGTATACACAATTACCAACTAATGAAAAGACTCGCAATTTAAATTAGTTGAATATTAAAGTCTATTTATCTCCAAATATTCAAAGATTTAGGGTGCATAATTTAATTCATTGAAATGGATTGAAGGAACCTCAGAATACATCTCGAAACGTAATCTTTTCAGATATAATTAGTCAATTTGGAGTAAATTTCTACCAGATTAAAGAGGGCTCTGTGTGTACTGAGAGGCTGTTAATAAGAGCAAGCTTCAGGTTCAAGGTGAAGAAGTCCATGGGATGGAGGTAAAGATGGTACTGAGACAGATTTAGGCCAAGGAGTACCAAAGACTGCTAGAAGTCACTAAAATCTGAAATGAGCCAAAAAAATTGTATTCTTTTAACGTTCCTGAGGCTATAAGCTACAATCAAGTTGTTGTCAGAGCCGCACACTCTCCTCAGTTTCTAGAGAACATTTATTTTATTTTATTTATTTTTATTGTCCATAATGAGTTACATTATTTAATGGGCAAACAATAAGTTGTTATCCCCAGTTCCCTAATGCCCCTCTTCCCCATCCCCACTCAGCTAGATACCCTCCTCTGTCATATTTGATCCAGGTGTCCCCCACAACAAATGAATGTATTCTCAATGATCAATCCTCAGCTGATGGCAGTTTGGGAATTACAACCTCGCTAGAGCTGTGTTGTTGGAGTCTGGCTTTTGGGGTTATAAACCAGCTTCCCCTTGCCCGTATTTAGCACACCTTCCTGCCGCTGTCTCCAGTGCTGTGGCAGAGGTGATGTCCAGCCCTCTGCTCATGCCATCGTTTTCCCTGCCAGGATGGAGTCTCTCCTGGAGTCCATAAGCCAAATAAACCCATTCCTTCATAAGTCGCTTTGCTTGGGTTCTTTCTGCGCAGCAACTAGAAAGCTCACCACAACATCCTCCTTGGGCAGTCTGGATCTTGGGTAATGTTTGTGGCATTTAGTTCCATACAACATTCTGGGGAAGCTAATTGGCTCACAGTTTTCAGAAAAGAAGATGATTTTGGAAGCACTCTATCCAAAATATCTGGCTCCTCATAAGCATAAAGACTTCTCCATGACACCAAGACCCCGAGTGTTGCAGTCACTTGGAAAGTCAATATTGTCACTGGAACACTAAGACCTACACCTGGTTGGAGTCTTTGCGATAATGACTTGTCTCCTTCTGCCCTGTACTTTATGAGAATAATTCTATAGAAAAACTGCTCCTGTAAATCCCGCTATCAGTCAGTAAGAGCTGGCGAAATGTTCCTGCTGATGGCTTTCTTGATTAGAATGCAGGGCAAACAGCCCTCCACTCTGCCTTATAAAACAAGGTAAAGTGTCGCCTGCCTCCTCACCTCATCATTCCTTGAATGGTACTTATCTTTCAAGCCACAAAACAGTACTGGAGCCAAGGCTATAAAAAGTATTATATGGCTGTGCCTGCCATCTTTCCAAGGTGGGCTGGGAAAGCACAGGACCACAGACAGAAAAATGGAGTAATAAAGTTTAAATAGTAGGTAATAATATTAATCTGCTGCGCTGCAGTGCCGATTAAGAGATTGAACCAACTCCCTGCAGTTCTAATTGGATTTTCCTGTGTTTTCTACAAACCCTTAGGGCTCTCTCTCCTGATAAATCCTGTGTTAGCCTGCCCTTCATTCTCTATGAATCACTCTGTGTAATGGACTTATCTGTAAAAACACACGCAGGCTTGTGTGGCTACAGAATTCTTTCTGCAATTCTTTTTGTAGATTGCCAGTATGTTACTTTGTAAAAAGCCAGTAATTAATACTGTGAATCACTGGCTAATTGCTCTCTACATATTTCATATTCCTAGGAAGACATAAAGCCATAACCCAGTCTCTGGGAAAGTGCACCCATGTATAAAATGGTTCCATAGAAACTTGTATCATGTTACAAGGAAAATGAATCCTTGCTTCGTTATGAATGATGAATCCTGCTTCATATGTGCATGTGTCCCATGTACATGTCAAATCTGAAAAATAACTTTGAGGTGGTCAGTTCACTGTTTTTTAAAGAACACTGCCATTGTTTTCATATGTTTTCAAGCAGACACTTTTGTCAGAATGTGCACCAAGGACATATTTACCAGTAGTGATTAATAACAGCCATTTATCAAACATTAGCTATATATTCCTGGGCCTAGAAAATAAGTGTGTCACTTGATGTGGCCCCATAGGAAACCTTACCGAGTGAAAATGAGCATCTTGATTCTGCCAGTCTGTTCGATTTTCTGTTTTCATTCTGGAACTTATAAAACTTCTTCTTCTGCCATGGGGTTAGTTCTGAATTACCACCCAAGACACTACACAGCCTAGATGCTCCCACCAGGGTCTTCTCACCCAATCCCAGTCTTAGACAGGGGATCACATTTTCTGCTTCAGCCTCTGTGAAAAGGGTCTTCAAACACTGGGGACACCAGAGTCTTGATTGCCAATGAATTTTACATTTCCTCCATGTCTGATCCATCGTTGGTAGCATATCTATTGTATTTTCTAAATTCATTCTTCACCTGTGTTCCCAAATGCACACATCTATCCACTTCAGGTGGTTGGCTGCCATCTGATGCATTGGGGAATTGGGGATAACAACTCATGGTTTGCCCACTAAATAATGTAACTCATTATAGACAATATATATATATATATATATATATTAAAAAAAAACAGAACTGCAGCCTGCAACTATGCTTCTCTTCTCTTGGTGCTGGACATCACCTCTGCACAGCAGGTGGAACACCCCAACATGAGCATGAGTCAATCTCTGATAAGGAGCTAGATATAATACCCCTAAACCTCCTAACAACACACCTCCCCAGGAAGGCTCCACCTCCCAAACTGAGGAGATCTCAGCTGGGAACTAAGCATTCAAATCTCATGAGTTTATGGAGGACATCTAATTCAAGCTACTCCTACAAAAATCATATGGAAATTCTAACCCCAAATGTGCTTATATTAGAACCTGGAGTCTTTGGGGCATAATTAGGTCTTGAGAATGAATAGGATTAAATATTAAAATAGGAACTCTAGAGAGCTTTCTCTTCTTTCTGCTCTGAGAGAAGTCAGCAATCTGGAGTCTGGAAGAAATGGGGGGGGATTGGGGAATTCGGGATAACAATGCATTGTTTGCCCACTAAATAATGTAACTCATTATGGACAATAAATATATATTTTAAAAAAATAGAAAACCCTTATTCCATCCTGACTGTGTGGATACCTTGCCTTTGGACACATATTTTCCATATGTGTGAAAATATACTTCTTTTGTTTAAGAGCCACTCAGTCTATAAAATGGTGCAAGTGAAAGAGAAGTGACTAACACAACCCAACACCTTGGATTGAGCTTTCACTTGGAAATAAGGTCAGTGAAGATGTCCTTCTTGAACATGAAATCAGACTGAAAGTCATCAAGACTGTGGTATTTCTCACAATAGAAGAAGAAACAAAAGTACTGAAGAAAACATCATGTGACATCAGAAGTTGAGACTGAAACTATTCCACCTTTGACTGAGGAATTCCTAAGTAACCAGAAACTGGAAAAAGTGAGAGAAGATCATTTTCTAGATGCCTTAAATCACTTTGATTTTGGATTTCTATCCTCAGGAATTATGAGAGAAAAGAGTTGCAGAGTATGAAGCAACCAAGGTTGAAGCACTTTGGTGTGGTAGCCCAAGAAACCAACACAGTTATAAACTTGTTAAAAAGTTATTTCTGAATGAATGACACGTACATGCCCATTGCAATAAAGCTTTCCATAGACAGTGACATAGCAAAAGCAATGGCATTAATGGCATGAGTCACATACCTGACAGGTCAATGAGAAAGGATATTTTGAGAAGGAAAAGAGTTTTTGGCATCCATCAAACACATAGGACAGATACCAACTGCAGGGTGCTCAGAGCTGACCCAGTACTGACATTCCAGCTGTACTTTCTGAAGCTTCCATTCATAAATAATGCAGATACTAAAAAGCACATGGTAAAGAAAGTATGCGGATGTTGAAGGTTTAGAGGAAGCTTGTCCAACCTGCTGCCGGTGGTCCACATGCATCCAGGTTAGCTATGAATAAGACCCAACAAATGTCAAAAGTTGGATGGACACCCCTATTTAGAGCGACAATTTTTCTGCCAGACACTTTCCCTTCTCTTGCGATTTTCTTCCACATAGTCTTGTCTTTGGGACCTCATGGGTCACTTTGGTCAACAGCATAGTGAGGGAAGGAGCCGGTGATTGGGACCAGGAGTTGCCAGACTGATCAATTTTTCATGGGCTTAGATTTAAGGGGAGTAAATGGGACAATTTTATCACACCCTCCAAGGCTCATGGAACATTGTGGAAGAGGTAGGAGAAAGATGGAAGAGCCAAAGGGAGGGGAGAAACACTTTGGAATGATGTCTTCCAGATAGTCTTGTATATTTTTAAAAGAGGCATTTCTGCTGTTGAAAGATGGAATGACCGTTATTTCCCCCTTGTATCCTCAGCATTGTGTCTTATTATATGGAGCACATGTTCAAAGATCCTATGAAAGAATTAGAGAAATAATGATAAATCTATAAGGTTTGCACTGGCTTATTCTCCTGACAGGGAGTTGTGATTTCATGGGTGTTCTGTTGGGGAACCTTGATGTCCCTCTATTGATTGCTGTCATTGGTTCTTGGAAGGCTTCTTTTACTTCAGATGAAAATCTGTTTGCTGGCGGCATACTGTGTAAGGGACATATTAAGGAATTAGTGTGAAGAGCCCAGGTTCTGGCCTTAGCTGAAGAAAACAAATACCCAAACCTAGAAAGAGCACAATTTAAGAGAAATTATTAAAGAACACAGTAATGCAATTGAAAGTAGATTGGAAATCCAGTAAAATTGGATTTCTAATCTCTGCACTGCCAAAAATTCCCCCATCGGGCTTGTCATGAATCACTTCTGGGCTACAGTTGCCTCTCCAGAATATTAAGGGGATTTGATTGAGAAGGAGCAAGCAGGAAGCCATTGTCTCTGTGGCATGAGGAGACTCAGGTGGCTGATAGGAGTGGGGAAGGAATGTCATACAGGGAAGCTTCAAAAAACAGATGAAAAGAAACCATTCATTTGAATGCAGCAGTGAGTGTCTGAGGAGTTTCCTTCTAAGGTCCTTAAGTATGCTGACTGCTGGAGGGATGGCTCAGCAGATAAGAAGGCTTCCTGAGCAAGCCTGAGGAACTGAGGGAAATGAACAAACCTGAGCTTGACTCTCCAGCTCCCACATAAAGAACTGAGTATGAGTACGTGGTTTGTAAACCCAGTTCCACAGAGGGGAACCAAGACCAGAGAATCTTCTAGGCTTGTAGAGCAACAGAAAGCTCTGGTATCAGTAATAGATTCTGGCTCAAACCAAAATGGAAAGAAGAACAAGGGAACTTGGTGAGGTTACAAAGGGCAAGCATTCACCATCAAAGGTAAGTGCATGGGGTTCTGCAAGGGAAGGCACACACACCATACCTCCCCCCCCCCACACACACTCATGCACAAGTGCAAACAGATGCACACACATAAAAGAGCACATATGCAGATAAGCACTGCTTCATCCTTCTGTTAGATAGGAGACATGGTTTTCTCTGACCAACATTTGCTACAATGCTTTCCTGACTCAATTTGAATGATCTGGTTTTTGTTCATGCCACTGAAGCTCAAAGCCATTCATCACTGTTATAAAGGATGGCGATCATTACTCAACCTATCTTCACTCTGCCTGATACAAATATTTTCCAATACAAAGTAAATACTTTCCCTCCTGCTGGATTAGCAAAGATTTATAACCCTAATATGCTAATAGGCCCAAGAGTTTCAGATGAAGGGAAAAATTCAGAATCTTCACTCTTTAATAAACCAAAAGTATTAATTTTAAATAGCTTCTCAGGCTGCAGAGATGGCTCAGCATTTAAAGGTATTTGCAAAGGTTGATGGCCTAGGTTCAATTCCCCAGTAACTGAGTAAATAAAGCCTGATGCACTAAGTGAACAATATATCTGGAATTTGTTTGCAGTGGCAGAAGGCCCTGGTGCTGTACTCTCCCTCTGTCTCTCTCTGTATGTCTCTCCTCTCTCACTCTGTCTGTCATATAAATAAATGAAATTTAAAAAAAAAAACATTTAAATAGGTTCTACTTTGAGACTATCCAAAACCTGCAAGAAGTCAGTACTAGTTAGATAGTAGTGATGCTCTACGTTCAAATATTTCTCTATGAGCACATGAACACACCAGATACACACAACATAGCTAATCCAAATGTTAAGAGAGAAATATTTCAAAATCAGAGAAATAAAAATCAGATCATAAGTTTGCAATTTTGAACTGCAAGAAGATAAAGAGATATATATTATGAAATTATAGATAATAATCTGTGGCTCAATGTTTTGGGGTATCTCAACTAGGAAATCTATGTGGTAGCAGATATACCTGAATTCAAAAGTCTTGACATTAATTTGAGCTCTCTGCCAATTTCTTGGAAGTTTCTAATAATTTAAATAATAAACTAAGGGTGGTAGAAGTTGTTCGTTGCCAATGCATTGCTTTTTTTTCTAGATTTTATATTTTTCTGGGTAGAAATAATAAATTCTACATAAATTAATAAATTTCCCTAGTTTTAAACAATCAAATCTAAGCAATTATTGGAACTTGCATGAGACTGACATTCTGGACAATAAGATGACCTTGATGAAACAGAACAGGCTAAGATGACATAATCTTAGCACTCTAGGCCATTCATGAATGTATTTAACTTGAGAAATCATAACCACACATTTAAAAAGTCACATTTAGTTGGGGTTTTATATATATATACATATATATGTATATAATGTAGACAAAAATGTAAATGTGTACTTATATTCATAAACATTACATTTATAAATTTATATATGTATACAATATATACTAGACATGCATCTATATCTCTAATACTAATTATTATAACTATTATTCTTATTTAAGGAATGAAATATGTAACAACTTGAAAGGCTTCTGAAAAATCTAAGTAACATAATGGTGTTGTGTCTTTCATCTTAGATAATCAGAAGTTCCAAATAGAATCAAGGATATGGGTTCATTCTTAAAGATATAAGAACTAGGAGACTGGACTGGAAGGGTCAGTGAGCAAAATATGTTCCTCATGAGGACTGGAATTTGGATCCCCAGCACTGTGTACATATAATCCAGGTGCTCGAGAGGCAGAGACAGGAGGATCTTTATTGTTTTCCAGCTAGTGAGTCTAGGCCAGTCCACGAGTTCTGGGTTCAGTGAAAGACCCTTTCTCAAAGAATAAGGGAACTACTGTTTGAAGAACGGCAATGTTGACACCTGGCTTGCACATGCTCCCATGCACATGCATTCAAATACACATACACATAGGAAGCAGCACACACATACACAAAACAAATATACAAGAACTATTTCTGAAGACAACAGTAAAATGTGCCTCTAAATCTATGTATGTAAAGTGAGTATGAGCACTTTCAGCAGGGAGCACAGTTGTTGCAAAGGCCAAGGAATCCCTACTGCTTCTGAAAGCTAGATTCCTAAAATGTATCAAGCATTTCATCAGTACCTGTCTTCTGAAACCCAAATGTAAGAAAATGGCATGGTGCTCTTCTGTAGTAATCCATATGAAATGCATACACATCACTGTATCTTCAAAGCAGTGCTATTTATTATAAGGCTGATAGAAGAGCCAGTATAAAGTCCCAAGCCTGGAAGTTGAAGGTTCCTAGGGAGGGTAAAAACAGTAGGCTATGACTTGGTTCTGACAATTATTAAGAGAGACTACAAATCTTATTTTCTCTAGTCCTAAGCTCTGTGCAGCTGCTAAATTCTGTGACATTTCAGGGTCTTAGAAAATCTAATTATCATGGAAATTATGCCAGGGGTCTCCCTCTTCCCACACTATTGCTGACACCTGTTGCACACAGCATTTGCCTACTCTCCAGCACTTCTTGAAGAGCACATTGATTCATTCCTCAAATACCTATATGTCCATTATGTGCAAGACACAGCCCCGGTTGACAACAAAACAATTGGAGGGAATATTGACAACGCTCTGATCTCCTATGTCTTTTACAGTGGGGAGTGAGAAGATGTAACTGAGAAGAACTTTCTGGCAATGGCTTTTGAGTTCAGATGTAAATGCCAGTGGAAAATCTTCCATGAAATTATCCGAGTGGATTCTGAATTCCATGAAGAAGAAGTAAAGTCCTTGGGGGAGTAACATGTTTGGTGTGTCTAGAAAGAACACCAAAGGTGCCCTACAGATGGTGATCTGCACGAGGTAGATAGACAGTGAATTAAGAAAGTTGAGAGGCGTTACAGGATCCACTGGCTCTGAACCTGTACAGAGATCATTATTCTTCCTTTCAAATGCCAATATGTTTATCATCCAATAAATATATATCTCTTCTTACTTTCACCAATTTATTAATAACTATCTGCATGAATTTCTTATTTCTGTGTTGTAGAAAACCCTGATGGAAAAACACAAGACAGATATTATTTTCATGCTGAAGCTATGGATACACAGCAAACTTCATAATGGCCATCTCTTCCATGTCCTAAAGTATGTATCAAATTCAGCATAAAAGATGTCAATGAGAAAGAAATGGTATAATGAATGAGGCATTTAGAGGATAGGGTGGATGGTGAGGATAGCAGATCCTGTCAATACCATATTTTTCTCATGTGCCAAAGACCCTCACAAAAAGAAGAAAAGAATAAAAATGAGTATTCACTACTGTGAGGTCTGCTGGTGATTTCCTTTGGGACTTCGCTGATTAAATTGAGTTTCTATGCATTGTGCTTACTTGTTCTCCAGAGCCTGATAAATCATCATTCCCTACTTTCCCTGCATTGGCATTATCTTACAATAATGGTCCACCTTTGAAGGCAGCCTTTGGATAGGCTGTCAGATTTACAAATGAAAGCTACTTAAGGACAGCTATGTGTCAGCAATATAAGTGAGGGTGAAGAAAGTTATAATGACAACCTACATTTTATCTGATACCAGTCTGAGCTCTCTAACAGGAAGGTAATCAGATTTATTTGGGGCATTTAAAATGTGGGTCATATCAAATAGGCTACTGGTAAATCATTTGCCTATACCTGCCTTTTGGATATCACCTATTTTACCCTCTTCTTGTCTGAATAAACTCTGTTAAGCTGTGGCACAAATCAGATCACTTCCACCTCGGATTAGAGCGTCAGCGATTTGATCCAACCTTCTCTCAAAGAAATGATGTTGGACCTGATCTAATTTAACCATATCTCCCCTCCTTTTCTGTTTGAAATAAGAATGCAAAGTTGGACTGCCGCTTTTCTTTGGGTAGTCATACAGAAAGGACTGAACTGAAAGGAAATGAGTAATATTTTCATAATCTGGAAACAACCTGAGAAGCATTGACCTTTGCAAACTGTTCACTCATGTCTCCAAAAGACAACCTTAAGAAGTGTCTGTTAAAATAAATTGATTTGCCTTTGGCTAAGGCTTTGTTTTATAATGTGTCAAGGGGTTTGAAAAGGATTTGCTGTGTTCAAAGAAAGCAAAGCAAATATATGCAATGTTTGCATTATTTATCAATTAAAATTTGGCAAGCAGTTCTAGTGTGCATATATTTGAATTAAAAGCAATTTATTTGTATATCTCAAAAAAAAGAATATCAATTCAGCTCTTACTGAAGGACTAGAGTGTGAATATTCTCTATGCTGATGCCAGAAGGATTCAAAGAAAAAAAGAGCATTTGGTGAGGCAACAAAACTTACAAAGAATTATTAATCACTGTGAAATGGCACATCAAGTGTCTTTGGGGACAATTATCTCAGACTTTTATTTAAAGAATAGTATATTTGACTACAAAATATATTTTTAAAATATTTTTAAATACTTGATTTATTTATTTGAGAGAGGGGGCAACAGAGAGAATATACATGCCAGGGCCTGCAGGCACTACAAATAATATACATATACAATATACATGCCAGGGCCTGCTGGCTCTACATGGGTACTAGGGAATCAAACTTGTGCTTTGCAGGCAAAGTACTTAACAGCTAAGCCTTCCCTCCAGCCCCAAATACCTTGATAGTGAGAATTTCTCTCAGTCTACATCCACATATATGAGCTTGAAATATTTGTCCGGTTGTGAATTCCACCAAGATGACACATTTGTTTTAGCAGGACAATAGAAATCAATTTCTTTGTGTGCTAATCTTGCTTTTTAATGTGACAGGATTTAAGATCACCTAAGCAACATACCTCTTAGTATATCCATTGGAACTTTCCAGGGAGATTTAATTGAGGAGGGAAGACTCACCCTGAATGTGGGTGGCACCATCCCATGGGATGGGTTCTTGAACTAAATACAAAGGAGACAGTGAGCTGAGCTCCAGAATTCAGCTCTCTTAGCTTCCCTACTGAGCATGAACAATGAACAGTTCCATGTTCCAATTACCACAGCAAGAACCACTCTTCAGACCAGGACAGAACTGGAGAGCAGGGGAAAGGGCATCCCAATTCAAACTTCCAATCAGAAATGAATTCTTTAGACTAAGAGGCTTGTGGGTGTTGACTGAGTCAGGACAACCCATTGAGACCCTTAGAGATTCCATCTTTGTACCACTGATGAAACTTTAAGAAATTGGAAAGGAAGAGTGGTGAGGGGAAGAAGGTGGTACACAGGGCACTCCTGCCTCATTTGGGAGTGAGGACATATGGAAGGCAGTCATGTGCATATGAAGGCTTTGAGGGGAAAGCTGTGCATCTTGGGATATGGTGTGATGTCTAGGGGAGATGGAAAAGTCTGTGGGTACAGCACATTCACCATCTTACTAAGATGGCCTCAGCTTGACATTCCTTCCATGGCTTCCATGTCTGGAGGATGACACCCTGAAGCTAGTATCTAATTGATCTCCTGTTACTACTGCAAATTGAAGGGAGAGCCAATGAGGAAAGAATACATTGCCTCTTCAGAGCTTTTGTACGTAACTGTTTAAGAAAATATCTGTAATTAATTTAAGAAGGCAACCTTAATTTTCTCCAGTTAAGGATCAAATAATGTGTGTATTTTGTGGATTGAAATAACTACTATCATCATATCTGGAAGGTCTTTTCATATACATTTGGACTTTAAGAATTGTGGGATTTTCTTGGTCACTCATTAGTTTTGGGAGTTCTTGATTGACCAGATGAACTACTTAATGTTAATAACAACTGTGGTGTTGAATGGACACTTACCAAAAAGCCTCATGGTCACATCACCACTGGGTGCCACCACCAGACAGTGAGCTGAGCATATTTCATGGAGTTACCAAAGTAGTCCTGACAGCTTGCATATTATAAGGATTATTAAAGGAGTCCTTCAAAGAATTACTGTGATAGTTTGAATAGATGTCCCCAATAGAATTTATTATAATTGTAATTTTTTATAATTGTGAATTGTCTCCAGCCTTCTGGCTGGAAGAGGTGTCACTTTGGCCTGGTCTCCTGGGGTCTGGCTCTGAGGTATTTCTAAATTGGATGCAAAATACTAGGGATACAGCCAGAAGTTTGGTAATCCTGCTGTTTTTGTGAGTTACAGTGTTACAGTGCGCTTGCTGGCTTTTGGAGGTGCTGGGCCTCTGTCTCTCTGCTTGGATCTGTGTAAGGGGGGCAGCCTTTCCTCGACTTCCCCTGGACCTGTTATTTCAATAAATACTTTCCTCCCCAAAATTGTGCCTGGTTTGGAGATTCATCCCAGTGTCATGTGACTGACTATGACAATTACTATACAGATTCTGGCATACATTTTTATCACAGAATGTTTCTCTAGAATATGAGATAGAAATTACACATAAACTAAGACTGTTTGAGTCCAAACTGTAGAATCCGAATTTAACTGACACTTCATTTCCTATTTAAGAGTATATAGATTTAATCATTTATTCCAATATTTTCTTTATAGATACAAAAGTCTCACAGAAATTAGGAAGAGACACTCATCTATAAACAATCAATTGCAGTGCTTTGCTACTGGAAAACTAAATTTAAAAATTCATGAATTCATACAGTCTAAAAATTCAAAAGAACTACAGATATATAGATGTGACTATGAAAACATAAAAGCCCTGAAGACTTGAAAATAAGTGTCATATTAAATATAAAATATTCATTTTGTATAGTATTCATATAGACTTGTTATAAAAGAAGTCCCAAAGTAATAGTAAGTAATGAAATTCCAAACATCTCTATTTTTTTTAAAATGCAATGTTTTAATATTTAGCTTTAACCTCAGGCTAATTGTATGCTGGGAAGAGACTATGACAGGATCAATGTTAAATCTTCAAGTGCTTTGTTTTGAATATTTTAGTTTTCTTAAGAGGATAATTCAATGGATTCCTAAGGGTAGAATTACCACAATCATGTCTTGTGTAAAGTAATCTGCTTGTAAGGCAAATAATTTTTATTTTGAATCATATCAAAATTAATAAAAAAAAACCCACCACAATAGTTTGCTAACCTTTATATGTTAAGTGCAATCATGTCATTTCTGGGTTTAGAGACTTCATAACCTCATGATCATGTGACTAGTCTTCTAAATCCCATTTCTGCCAACTCATTGCCTGCTATCACAGTTAAATCCTTCTTTAATAAACCCCTGCAGACTAAGATATGATATCTAGAAATGAGTAATCCCAAGGGATTTACAGGTGAGCATCTAAAATAAATCCTGTTTGAAGTTTAGTTGATATGCATTTTAATGTTTTACCTGCCTAGAAATTCAAAAGTTGGAAAATAGTGGTAGGTGATCCACTAAGCTGTTTAAAAGATGAAAGACTAGTCCCAATACCAACCTGGGTTTTCATGTGTGAGGCTTTTCTAGGGCATTAGTCACAGAATCACCACGGTCTTCTATAATTTACCATGCATACATACAAATCTGACTAATCAGATTACATTTTTGGAACTTCAGGAGCATATGCTGTCTCAGGACTTTTAGCACAAACTTCATTATTTAAAAAAAAAGTCAATGTTTAGTGAGGTAAATACCAGCAAATCTCATACATGTCACGGAAAAAAAAAAAACACAGTACTTCAGCAACTATCCATGGAGGGGTTTATCTTATGCACTAATCCAGTGATTGATCATTTTACGTGTTCAATAAAGATTTATTTACATCAGTGGAAACAGAATTCCTTAGTGATTTTATGTAATTAATTTTTTAGTTTTTTTTAATATACAAAAATAAATTTCTTCCTTGGGAAACAGTCTAGGATATTATAGTATATGAAAATATATTTTGATTCTTTGTCTACCAAGGTTGGCATGACTAGTCTACATGGGAGGTTATCAAATTAAGACTTGAGGTAATGCTAAACTTATTTTATATAAAAAATTCCTAAGCAACAATAAAACCCACTGCTGTAAGGGACAAAATTAGAGATTTGGACAAATAATCCATGTATCATTAACAATCACCCTCTGATTTAATTTGACTTACCCTAGACACAAGTCTGTTGTCTTTTATATTAAAATAATGATGTCAACAATTTGTTTGGGGAATTAATTTTTTCCAACAAAGTTAATATTAATACATTGAGAAGATGAATGTGCTATCATTATGAATTTAAAATAATGACTCCAATATTATGTGAATCAAAATATCATATCTACCCAGGAATCCATTTTGTGTCTGTGTTGCTATGGAAATATTTTTTTTCTTTTCTCATACAAAAGACTTGATTAAGTCGCTAATAATAGAATAACATTAGCAGCACATTCAAATCTAGAAACTGGGTAGAATAATATCTTATGAAAAATCTTCCTCTTTCCAAAATATTCTGCTTCATGAGCTCTAATTCTTCACCAGTGCTACTCTCTATTCCTGGGGAATGGCTTCCTAAGTAGGTGAGGATGATGAGATCAATGGAGGGGCTTTACTGGTCTTCTGTTTTCTTTTGGTATCTGAGCACTATTGGGGGTACAAGATCTTCTTTCTGTAACTGAGCCAGCACAGTGGATGATGGCAATGCCTGCACTCTGGACAACAGATGAAAGCTGTGAGACCAAGTTCAGTCTCACTGACTTCCTCTTCTCGCAGTAAAATCAATCTGCCTAAAGCTAACAGCAGATGGTCAACCAGGTGATCTGTGAGAGTGAATGTCTGGATTTCACAAAAGCAATGAACACAGTTTTCTCATTCATCCACCGCAATGTGGACCTTCCAACAAAAGTTTTAAACATCTTTCAGTGAAGTAAATCTTTAACAGCAATGGGAACAGTAACCTTTACCAGACTGCACAGGCACAGAAAATTACTCTTCTTGTCTAGGTCATTACAGCATCAGGGGATTTCTGCTAGTGTCAGGGATGTGAGATGAAGGTTGTACATGACCAAGAACTCTAATCATCACAGAAAAGATCTTAAGTGTACGCTTCAGTAAGCAAGCGCATCATACAGACATATCTATTCTGGTCGGATACCTCTCAGTGACATGTTCAAGTCTGTCAAAAAAAAAATCAGCAAAGGAAGTATTTCCAATCTATAAAAAATCATTCAGAATTTCTAACAGATAAATAATGGCAATTTTCTTAGGCAACAATTTCCACACTCACTGAGGGCCAACATCTTGCTCTGCAATGCCAACATGAAACTCTGTTGCTTTCTATTCCCGAGAGAGGCTGCTGATCTTTATTATTCCTGCTGCACACAGTTATTTATTCTTGAATAATAGATTTTTCTATATGAGTCTCACATAGATGTCCCTTCACTTCTTCCCCACAGTGACACCAGAATTCTTTACTCACATCTCGGTTGCCATGGAAAAATAACATGCTGAAAAGCAGGCAGGTTGGGAGTTAAAGGCAAAATATAATCATAGGGGATGGAGAGAATCCAGGTTGAAAACATATATACTCCATAGCTAACATTACAGAAATATGGAAATTTAACAAGAGAAAGAAAAAGGATTCCATTGAATCTTTGACCTTTTAGTTAAAAAAAAATCTTTTAAAATTTGAAAGCACGTTTAGGTTTTTTTTTTTCAATTTTTATCTTTTAAGTAGAAAAACACCCTCATGTTTAGATATATACATATATATTTATATAGTATTTTGGGCCCAAGAGGAAAAAAAATTCTATTTCAATGTTACCCTCTCCTTCTCCTGCAGGGTATGTCTCAGTATAAAGTGCTTGTTTACGATAAACAAAGTCTTAGATTTCATCCCTCACTTCACAAATTATCTGAAAAGCTATGTGAACCCCCTCCTTCCTTCTACATTTAAACTCTGAAAAGAACTTGAGAATTTTATGACATCATTAACCTCTAGCGGTTGGGCCCCATGTATTCAAACTTATAGTCTCAAGGCTAACTATAATTTTTAACATTTTTTATTTATTCTTTAAAGGTAGGGAGAGAGAGAGAAGAGAGAGAGAGATGATATGGTGCAATGTGGCATCTTGCCTCTGCAAATCAATTCTGGATACATGCATAACTTTGTGCTTTTGTCTTTACCTGAGTACTAGAGAATCAAAGCAGGGCCAGTAGGCATTGCGAGCAAGCACCTTACATTGCTGAACCGTCTTCCCAGCTCAAAACTTTAACTGTTAATATATTTAACATGGAGTGGGTAGGGAAGAAGGAAGCCACTAGCCATTTCTGAGGGGAGGGGACTTATGTTGGGTGGTGAGATAGCAGAGAGGGGAGATGGGAGACCTGGAATCCATCCCAGCAGTATCAATAAATGAGGCTTTAGAAGTGGCCAGAAACAGAAAAGAAATGATTTCCACCCCAGAATGTGCCTCTCTAGGTTCAGAGGAAAAGGTCAGCTAATCTTCTACTTGCTCTGACTAGAATAAGGGAGAATGATGGCTAGTGAGTACACACAGTGAGGGGGTGACTTGATAGGTCAACTTAAAGTCAAGTAAAGTTCCCCAATTCCATGACTGAAAGGGTGGTTTGAATGACATTTTAGTTTGATGTAAAAGCTCTTACAAAGAAAGGTGCTGGAGATGGCAGGAGACACTGAGGAGGCACATAACACATCAAAGCAGAAAAGAAGAGTGTGGCAAGAGCACTCTGCACTGAAGGAACATCGACCACAGCCTCCACTGCTCAAGGAACAGTGCAGAAGAGGGGCAGGAAAGAACCTAAGAGCCACAGTGTAGGAAGACATCCTGTGTGGTACTGTCCTCCTGACATGAACCAACTGGTACATTCATGATGCAACCCAGTGGTTATCAGATACCCCCACTACAAGGCCTCCACTGTCCTGGGCCCTTCGACATTTGGACATGGAGGAAGGAGGAGTTCAAAAGACAACAAAACAGAAAAAGGACTGGCAAAAAAGAGGGGGATCCTCAGTGGATTGGGGGTAGGGGAGAGGGGACAAAAGAGGTAAATGGGAACAAGATCAAATGTAATATTTTCGTCTATTAAAGTTCTCAGTTAAAAAAATATGTTGCTATTCTTACTACCTTGTGATCTTCACTTGTTCAACACTTTTTCTCTCCAAAGTACAGCACTTTTTACCTGAAGTCTATTAAATTGTTGCATATTTGTTTTTACTTTGGGCATCAATTACTAGTGGTTCTACCAGATCTCATCTGGTAAATAGTAAGAACCTTCAAAGCAGAACCTCTGCTTAATTATAGTGCCTTCCAAGGCACCTAGACACTTTTGCACACATTAAGAACATGAATAGACATTTGGTATGTAAACAGCAGAAGCAATGAAATAATGTTGTCTCTAGGTCAGGATGTGAAGGACTTAAATAATTGCTTTACTTTTGACAATTTTGAGCTATCTGATTTAAGAAATGTGACATTTAAGTTCTGTTGTCAACTTGGCTAGACTAGAAATGGAGTGACAGCTGTGCTTTTTTGGCTGATCTATGAGGGCATTTCCAAGAGAGATGAACTTTTTTCCTCCTCAGTGGGTATCCCTTCTTGTGGGGAACTGCAGATAAAGAAACTCATGGAGAACACAGGAGCATTTTGCATTCTGCTCAGCTTCCAGGCTCCTCGCTGGTGTAGTTTTTTTTTTTTTTTTTTTTTTTTTGCCTGGCTCCCCTTGCTCCTCCCGTGTATAATTCCACAGTTACTTGGTCCTCATTGAACTGAGCTGCCACTGGGTGCTACAGTCTGTTTTCACACCCATTGATGGTCTATGCCTTGTAAGCAAATCTGGTAAATCCCATTTTAATCCATATTCATTCTATGTGTTCTAGTCCTCTGGAGAACCCTCATTGAAACAAACAGATAGTCACTCTATTCTTAAATCTTTGGTTCTTCGTTAGTTTCTTCCTCACACCAATCCTACAGTGTATGTACTATACCTGACATCAGATGTAGAAATGAGGAAGCAAAGACTTATATGCCCTTGTCATTGCCTTCCCTCCACACTCTCAGTGTATCCGGGTCAAACTGACTCCCACAAAACTGCTTCATAAAATGAGAATAAGAATAAGAATATGCAATCCAGGGCTGGAGAGATGGCTCAGCAGTGCTTTCATGAAGAGCCTAACAATCTTGGTTTGATTCCCTAACACTCATGTAAAGCCAAATTCACAAAGTGGTGCGTGCATCTGGAATTTGTCTGCAGCCATTGGAGGCCATGGCATTCCCATTCTTTCTGTCTATCTACCTCTCTGTGTTTGCAAATAAAATTATTTAAGAAAAGAATATGCAATCCAGAATGAGGCCAAGTAAAAATATATTCTATGAACATTACCTGTAACATTAAAAAATACCCTGGGGAAGAGGAGTCTGGGAACTGAGATAATATAATATGGTGAATGGCAATTATGATAAAGATGAAAATAGTTAATGAAAATACAGCCAGTCCCATTATCTACTGAAGAAAACAAAAATAAAAATAAGATCTAATTTTCCAAATTTGAACATTTAAGTATTAATATTCAATGCTCAGAACTGTGTTACTAAATGAGAAATCTCATATTCCACTGGGAGGCATAATATCATGATATCTCTCAAGATAGACTGTATCAAGGGCTTTGCAAATTTTCACGGTCCTCGATTCCACAATCCCCTATTTTGATATTTATCTCAAGCAAGTAAGCTGCACAAAATATTTACATGCAAAAATGTTCTTTATGATAATAGGACAAACTTCTAGTGAGAAACTAGGTTCACATCTATAAAGATTATCTGGGCTCAAATCATCCTCACTCTTTAGGGAGTCAATCTTTGGCCTTGGAAAGTTCATTAATTTGAGTTTCTTTTTTTTATTTTCCTAAAACAGAATTTTACATAAAATATTCCACAAATATTAACTATTTTATTTTTATTTTCACAGTTATAGTTAATAGTTACCAATTTATACAAGAACAATATGAATAATGGCATTCTATATAAGCAACTATTTAATGAACTAAAGGCCAAAACTTTTATGTTTGAATATGCGGCCCCATAGACTCTAGTGTTTTATTAAAACTGAGTTTACAGCATCAGCCCCTAATAGGCAGACTCCTGATAAATGAATGTGTCCCCAGATGCAGATCTGAATTCTAGCCCAAAGGTATGCAGAGAAGTATGAGCTCTGGGGGTCCTGCAACTGCTTTTTGGTGTTTGGTGGCTGATGGTGGTTTCTCTCTCTGCTTGGATTTATGAATGAAAGTCAGCTTTTTCTGCCATTGATGGAACTTCCCCTAAGCTTGAAATAAAAAAAGCTTCTTCCCATAAAACTGTGTTTGGTTGGAAGTTTGTCACAGTATTGTGAAACTGTCTACTACCACAAGTATATAGTACCCCTATGAGTTGCCCAAAATTTTACTGTTTAGTACATGCTTGTATGACTGCAGATATAACACATTAGTATAAAGGGGAAAATCAGAATATTAAGCTAGGAATGTGACAGATTATGACTTTTCCTGCATATTTTTCATATATATATATATATATATATATATATATATATATATATATATATATATATATTATTTAAGGCAGTTTTTATAGCTGTGCATAGACATATGACAATGAGATTATTATGAAAATTACCAGTATAGATGCTGTGGGGTTTGACAACCTATGTATATTTCTATTACCTTGTAGAAATCTGAATTATATTTAGGAACGGTATATTGTCCTCATTAAGCACAGGCTGGCAA
>PVHP010021154.1:0-10934 GCA_004024765.1 Zapus hudsonius
AGAGAGCAATATATATATATATATATATATATATATATATATATATATATATATATATATATGTAGATAATATAAGGTAATAGATGCACACACATATATAGTGGGTGCAATGGCCTTTTTTGGATCAGGTGAAGGGATTGAGTAAAGGAAGGGTGGGAGAAGGGTTAATCAAAAGTCAAGAGATTTAGAATAAGCCATATGAGAACTACTTCTTTGGATAATGGCACACCCAGAAGACATATATTGTTACTAGAAAAATTTCAGTGCCAGTGATGGGATACCTTCCAGTGAGTGGTTGGCCAAGGAGGTTCATGAGGCCCCTAAAACATTATAAGCCATTGTCAAGCATCTTGGTTGCCCACCAGAACAAGATGGTAAGTCTGTATTGCTAAAGACCGCACAAGCTTGGGCTGCAGTTCACTGAGCTATAAACCTCCTCCCTCTTAACTAGGTGACAGCTGGAAAAGCTATGGCTGCATGTAGCCCTATGGGAGAGAGAAGTCATCAATGGTGGTAAACAGCAGTGCACCTTGGAAGCCTTAAGATTGGCCAGCAAGGCCAAATGTGCCAACTGGTGCAATAGTGGCACGTCTGTTATGGGGAAACCAACAGCTCTCTAATTGGACTGGAGACCCATTCCATGGGAGGGAATACATGCCTGATACTGAACACATAGTCAAAAGCCTATGGCAAGGCAGGTCCTGAGCCCTAGGGGAGCCATTTTATGGCTAAATGCATATATTATGCCCACCAAACTGCCTCATAAGCACTTTTTAAAAAGGGGGCATACCTATATATTAATGCTATTCTCACTTTTGGCCAGAAAAGTTTCTGTTTTCGGAGGGCAGTGACCACCGCAATGATTCTAAAGGGGACCTCCGAGAGGGAGGGAGCAGGCATGCTCCGAGTGTCGAGTGTCGGAGGCTCAGACAGCCACGGCAGAGGCAGGCAGCTGTGGAAGCATGCCCATGGGCCTGAGAGCCCGCAGACGTGTTATAGCTCTGTGTGTGTTCAGCTCATATCTCCAGAGAGAATAGCAGGCATAGACCCCGGGGTAAAGACATGGCGAATAATCCCCTTTTGTTGTAGCAGCATCATGGGTTAAATAGAAATTGAGGAGGAGGGAGGGAAAGAAATGGGCAACAAGGATTGGCAGAAATCAGCAACCTGTGAATTCCTGCTTTGCATGTGGACGTGAGCTTGGGCACGTATCAGATGGTGGGGGTAGAACTGCCACCTTCTAGGCACAGCTGGGGTGCGAACCTGGGTCCATGTGGCTTGCTTTTGGGGGTTGGGAGTCTCAGAGTTGAGGGTGGAGATAGGGAAATGCCTACCACGTTAGCCACCGGGGTTTCTGACCTCATTCTTCAACACCCTCTTAACCCTTTGTCCTCCGTGCCCTCCTTAAGCAATACCAACAGAGGGGATATGATGGAGGGTGGATCTGAGAGAGGGAAAGTGGGAGTGGAGACAGAATACCATGGTTTATTGTCTATGATTATGGAAGCTGTCAATAAAAAGTTAAAAAAAAAAACTGGACGGGGCGAGGAATGGTGGCGGCAGTGGCACAGGCCTTTTGTCCCAGCACTCGGGGAGCTAAGGTAGGAGGATAACCATGGATTTGAGGCCAACCTGGGATACAGAGTAAGTTACAGGTCAGCCAGAGCTGGAGTGAGGCTCTGCCAAAAAACAATTTTATGGGCAATCATGTTAAGTGCCAATCCCTATGTATTGTGTTTGGATAGACTTTGCAAGGGGAAAGGATGTTTGCCCTACATCATTTCTTTACTTCAGAGCCATGTTAGCATTTAAGCTGTGAAGCACTTCGGGGAAAGAAATACAAACCAAATGACTGGGATCTCTTGAGTTCAAATTCCACCTATCTGTTAGGGTATTTTAAAATCTGTATGCTTTATTTTCCCATCTCTAAAGTAAAATTAAAATGGTACCTAGCAAACCTGCAAGCTTTAGATTAAATAAGATAGGGTAATAAAGTGCTTAGTTTAGGATCTAGCTTAGAGACCTTCTTAGATAGTAGTTCCTATCACTGTTCCACAAATTTGCATCAATAAAGCTGATGTTTTCCCCTCAACAGTTACTAGATGTCTACATTGTCATCATCTTCTCTTAAGAAGAGGCTTCCCTGTGTAGCTCAGCCTGGCCTTAACTGTCTATCTTCTGCCTTAGGCTCTTGGGACTACAAACAAGCATCATCATGGCCAGCTTCTAATGTCTTCTTGCAAGAAGCCTGATGAATATTCACTCACTATGGTGAAGTTAGTCTTTGTGACAACCTGTGTACAGCCTGCTAGAGGCCAATCAACAGACCAATGCAGGAGGTAGGAGCAGAGAGATGTGCAGTCTATGTACAGCTCTACTGTATTGCTTTCACCTTTGAAGTTGCTCAGGATCTCTGATTGGCCCTGCACTTTGCTTATTTGGACCCATGAAAATCAGCTGACATGCCACATGGCCATTGGATAACTAGTACCCAATCTTTTAAATGTTCTTCCACCTCCTGAGTTCTGAGATTGTAGGCATATGCCACCATGCCCAGTTTATGCAGTATTGGTGATCAAACCCAGGGCTTCATGCAGACTAGGCAAGTACTCTACCAACTGAGCTACATCTCTAGCACTCAGCATCCAATTTTAAAAGATTAAGTGAACAGTTTGGAGCGGTCACTCAGTAAAATGGGGTTATTTTTATTAGATGAAAAAATTGTCAAACAGATTTTGAAATACACCTTCCTTATGGCAGGGGAGGTTATAAGACCTAGGAAGGAAGCTACTATGGTTGACTAAATGGGTATATTGTGATCATCAGCCTACCCTCTAAATATTTATGGTTATGCCCACAGATTAGTGCTGTTCTCAGCTTTTTGCAGTGGGCAGTGATTACAGGGGAGACTCATAACTCCTTACAGTGCTGAAAATGAGTGACTATTCATGCTCAGTGCTAAGTATGTCACCTTCTCTATAAGGCACAGGGAACTCTGTAGAAAAGAGAGCAGAAAGAATGCAGGAGCCAGAGGATGGGGAGGAGTACTTTGAAATGCTGTCTTCTGGACATAAAGTGGCCATTGCATTCCTAACCTCACAATGGCTGTCACTACCTGCACAAGACCTGTACAATACTGGGCCCATCAATACTCTATCATGAGTGGTAGAGGAGCTCATTAGGTCCCCCCCCACTCTAAGGAGCTATTGACAATCAATGGTTGCTGGAGGAGGGTGAGACATTTTCTTCAGTGGCATAGCCACTGGTAAAATGTTAAAATGTTCATGCTCTAATAAATAAGCCCACCCCTGACCACATACTCATGCATACAGTCTTAATTAGATTGAGTACATCAAATGCATATATGAATGAATAATATCAAATTAAAAATTGATCTAGACAGGTGTGGTGATGCATGCCTTTAATTCCAGCACTTGAGACAGAGGTAGGAGGATCACTGTGAGTTTGAGACCAGCCTGGGACTACAGAGTAAGTTCCAGGTCAGCCTGGGCTAAGAGTAAGACCCTATCTCAAAAAAAAAAGTCAAAAAATAAACTTAAATATAGCTACACATGGATCTTTACAGTGCTGTGATCTGCGTGATTATTCTCCATTCTTTTTTAAAATTGATAGCACTTAAGTTCTTATCTTTGGATCTAAGACTGGATCATGGGATCAGCATACACTGGTGCAGCTAGATTGCTCCCAAGGTAGCTGCATGAATTCCTACTGTCTTCATGACCTGACAGACAACTTTTGCATTCATTTCATAGTTTTTATCTTGTGTTCTTCTGATTATAGTGAAACCAAGCATTTCCTTATACCCTTGTGGGTCATACATGACTTTCTCACTCGTGCATTTCCTAATGATGCTCTTTTCTACTTTTCTGTGATATTACCAATGTTTTTTGTGAGGAGAGAGAGAGAGAGAGAGAGAGAGAGAGAGAGAGAGAGAGAGAATAGGTATACCAGAGACTCTTGCCCCTACAAAACAACTCCAGATACATGTACCACTTTGTTCAGCTGGCTTTATGTGGATACTGAGGATTTCAGCCGAGGTTGTCAAGCTTTGCAAGCTTTTAACCACTGAGAAATCTTTTCAGGCCCACAAATGTTTTTCTTGATTTGATTTTAATATTAGTTTCTTACTGGTTTTAGAAAAAAATTGTAAATATTTTTCCAGTCTATCAAACATTTGTTAAATTGAATGAGATCTAAAAGGTTGCTGATTTCCCATTGGAATTTTAGTTGGAATGGTACAGAATGCATTGAGTATGGGAAGAAATTATATTCCTTGGGTATTGTGATGGTCAAGTCTTGTTGTCAACTTGACCTTTTTAGTAACTCTTGGGTGGGTCTCTGAGGATGTTTACAGGAAGGCAGCCTCTCAGCAAGGGGAAGGATGTAAAGAAGCTCAAAGAAGCTAGAACTAAGCATCCTTTCCTGGGTGGGCCATGCAGGAAGGAAATTCCAGAGACTCAGGAAGCCATTAAGTCTGTGATAGGGTTGTAAGACCCCACCCTAAACTATATAAAGGGGAAGAAATTCTCTCCTTGGCCCTCCTTCCTGCTTGTTTTCCTGTTCTGTGTGTGTGTGGTGTTGGTGATGGGATTTTCTCCTCTGACCTGCGAAAGAGGGCCAGCCTCTCACTGTTACAGAACGTCTCCTCAATCTGTAGTTTCAATAAATACTTTCCTCCCCCAAATTGTGCCTGGTTTGAAGATTCATCCCAGTGGGCATGTGGCTGACTGCAACAGGTATGATGTACCAAATAGATGACATATCGATGATAACTGAACTCATGATACTTTGAGGAAGCTGCTGCAACAGAAGCAAGCCAGAATGGTTGGGAGATTGTTACACATGAGGTTGTGGAAGTCAATCAAATAATTTACATATATATGTATATATGAATGACTAGTTTCTTACTATCAGAAGGGGACAGGGAAAGCTTTGCAAATGTTCAAAGGTGCTAGATTAAAATTAACTCCATCAATGTAAACTCATATCTTTAATCTATTTAGATATAGATGTAAAAATACACACAAGTAGTATATGATTTTTTTAAATTTGGTGCTGAGAATTAAATCCAGAACTTCATGCATGCTAGACAAACACTCTACCAACTGAATTACATTCACAGCCCAGTTTTTTGTTTGTTTGTTTTTAAGCAGGATCAGGCTGACTGGGAACTTACTATGTGGCCTAGGTGTCCTTGACTCCTGGGATCATCCTATCTCAGCCTCCCCAGTGCTGGAATTATAGGCATGAGCTACTATGCTCAGCTTCACATATAGTGTGTGTGTGTGTGTGTGTGTGTGTGTGTGTATCTGCAAATGTATTTCCTAGTTTTGATAGATGATGTGAGATGATGTGACTTAGAAACAATGATACCTTAGTAGCAATGAATGTATTGAGAGCTTAAATCTTGACCTCTAGATTCTATCCTTGGGCACCTTGGAAAAATGGTTTATGCCAGGACAGAGGCAATAAAAATAAAGATGGGCTTAAGCAATATACTGGAAAGTAAAGAAATGCTTATATAGAATTATGGGGACATGTTATCAGGATCCAGAAGTATGCTAGAAGTTCTCCCACTTCCCAAATATGGGACAATTTAAGCATATAGTAAAAAAGATAGTCATAGATTATAACCCATTAAAATAGTAATATATAAATCCATTTTGAAATCAATAAATTAATAAATAAATGGGAAGAGGAAGCTCTTTCTTACATTAGAATGCTATCCAGTAGCATTCTTGGGAGGCTGAGGCAAGACATTCATAGATTTAAGGCCTTCCTGGGCTACATAGTGAGAAACTACATCAAAAACACCAAAAACTTCAAAGAAAATAATGCTAACTAGTAAGTGCAGAAGAAATGAAGAATAAAATAATTATTTGACCATCATCATGGTGTGTGATTCAGCCATGAATCCATTTTAAGGCAGCTAGGTGAAGGTTGGATGAGAGACACAATATTCACATAATCTCACAGTATCTCCCCACATAATATTTATTTAGTACAAAGGAAAAATGGTGACTTTCCTCCCCTGTGGTGGAGAAAATCACTTTACCAGATAAGGAGAATCACAGTGGTGCCAAGCAAAGGTTGACATCATGTACCTCCTGATGAGGTACATTGAGAAGAGCCTGGCTTCATTTCTGTGGGTTTTCTGTCCACATGTATGGCCAAGTCTACTCATAAGCAAACACTGGGTAAATCCAACTGAAAACCATTCTGTACAATGAAAGGCCTACATTTTGTGCATCTGGCTTGACGTGGGTAATTGGGAATCGAACCCAGGTTATTAAGCTTTGTAGGTAGTTGGCTACCTTATTTTTAATTATCAAGGTCATGAAAGACCTTGTATAATACAGTGGCAAGAGGCCTGGAATGCTCTCTCTCTCTCTCTCTCTCTCTCTCTCTCTCTCTCTCTCTCTCTCTCTCTCCCCCTCTCCCCTCCCTCTCTCCTTGCAAATATGGAAACAAACTCCAGTCCCATGCACCACTTTGTGAATCTGGCATTACATTGGTAATGGGGAATCAAACACAGGCCATCAGTCTTTGACAACAAACACCTTTAACTGCTGAGCCATCCCTTCAGCCCAAATTAAAAAACATTTTTTTAACTCAAAAACATATAGGTAGCTGGAAGTGGCTGGTTAAGATGATGGAGTTGTAGTCATGCCAAAACAGCCTGAGGTAGAGAGAGAGAGAGAGAGAGAGAGAGAGAGAGAGAGAGAGAGAGAGAGAGAGAGAGAGGCAGAAGCCTGAGGTTAAAAAAGAGACAGAAAAATGCTTACTATACCACAAAAAGTGAAGGTGAATAAAAAATTATTAACACCAGCAGAGAAGCAGGAGAGACCCAGAGAATCTAGCAACCACACAACCAGCCAGGATCGGCTCTAGATGCAGTTCTTGTGGTCCACTGGGAAGAGCTAAGGAGCCAGCCCTGAGCCAGCAGGAGCAGAACCCTGGTGAAGGGAGGGATTCTCCACTCACACTGGTCTTGCAAAGTCAAAAAAATCTGTAGGAGAAGATAATAAGGTCCAAATGAGCAGTTACTGAACAACTTCAGGCACTCTCCACAGCCTCCCCTCCCCAACCACCAGCACCAAGAACCCCAGGAGATCAGAGCCACCCCTTCCCACCACAACATCCAGCACAGCCAATCAGAAGAGCAGATCTACTAACCTAACCTCCAAACTGAGCCCACAGTGCAACAAAGAGGGAACCAACCTCTTACTCAACATAGTTGAGATAGGAAGTCCCCCCAAAATGTAACAGGGCCTTCTTAAACTGAAGCAATACCTACCTCACAGCCAAGCATAATGAAGTGTGAACTACAACTTCCATATCAGGGCAGGTTGCTAAATAAGAACACCAGGGAAGGAATGAATTCAAAATCTAGCCCACTAAGACAAAAATACTGATGTGGTAGATTTGATTGATGTACTTTGCCATTCTTAAATAAGTTGTGTTTTGGGGTTGACTTTTGTCACTTTTGATATTTCTTGATCTATCATATCTGTTTTTCCCTTTTTCTTGTGTCTTTCATAGGGACAAGATCTCACTTAGGCCCAGGCTGACCTGGAACCCACTACACCCTAGGAATTGCAGTCTCCAAACAGGATTAAGGGTGTGAGCCAACAGCCCATACAGTTTAGGGCATTTGGCTTTATTAGTTTGCCTATTTGTTTTAAAGTATTTCATTTATTTATTTACAGACAAAGTGGGGAGGAGAGAATAGGAACACCAGGGCCTCTAGCCATTGCAAATAGACTCCAGATACATGTGCAACTTTGTGCATCTGGCTTTACATGGGTACTGTGAAATCAAACTCAGGTCATTAGACTTTGCAGGCAAGTACCTTAACTGCTTAGCCATTCTTCCAGCCCTGCATATTTGTTTTAATCCCCACTCAAGCATAAATGCTTCATGCTGCTTTTGTTTGTGCATGTGTATCTCTCAATTGGAGTTTAGAATTTTCCATATTTTTCTCCATCAAGCCTACTTTTGGAATCTGTTATAAGTCAACTTTCTCATTACTGGTACAAAGAACCTGACCAAAAGCAGCTTGTGGAATGACTAGGTTTATTCTGGCTTACAGACTTGAGGAGAAACTCCATGATGGCAGGGAAAACGATGGCATGAGCAGAGACTGGACATCATCTCCTAGTCAACATCAGGGGGACAACAGCAATAGGAGAGTGTGCCAAATACTGACAAAGGGAAGCTAGCTGTAACCCCCATAAGCCTGCCCCCAGAAATACACTTCCAACAAGGTTCCAATTCCAAAATTGTCATCAGCTGGGGATAAATCATTCAGAACACATAAATTTATTGGGGACACCTGAATCAAATCACCACATTCTGCCCCTGCCCTGCAACAAACTAATATCCATACACAATGTAAAATGCAATGTATTCAGTCCAACTTTAAAAGTCCCACAGTTTTTATCAATTCCAATGATATTCAAATATCCCTATAATCCAAGGTCTTTCAACTGAGCTGTAACACCAAATAAAATCCATAATGGCACAAAACATGCATACTGCAAAAGATGGCATTGGACATAGCAAAGACAGATTGAACTGATTACAAGATTTAAAACAAATAGGGCACAATCAAACACTATAACTTCAAGTCTGACAACTCTAACCAGTGACAAGTGTCTAGAGTTACAATTCCACCCCTCCAGTCAGGCTATTCACAGTCCCAGATAACTTCATCCAATGCCAGCAGTTCTCCTTAGCAGCCATCCATAGTCTTAGCATCTTCACTAGGTCTCCACTGCAACCCACAGTTCATCCTCATGGCAGTATTGGACCTACAGGCAGGTAATACAACAAGCTACTTCACATTGCCCATGGCCATATCCAAAAATCAAAACTGTGTTGCACATCCAATGACCCTCTCCAGCATTTGTTATACTCCATAGTACCAGGTGGGCTACTACGCTTGTTAATCCAGGGAGAAATAAAGCTGACTTTGAAGAGCAGGAAACCGCCTCCAGCATTCAAACCCTTTACTTCAAAAGAGTCCACAGTCTTCCTGCTGTCCCAATGCAGATAACCCCCCGGCCCGATCTCAATGGTCATAATCTCTCAAACAACTGCAGCTGAATCAGCAGCGGTTTTGACCCAAAGATTTTATTTCTTTCTATGCCATCTCCATCTGCTCACACCAGCCCATTTCTATGCAAAGCAACTCTACACAAGTTCTCAGGACACAGACAGGCAGAATGCAGCAAGCCTCTCACACAAACTGCCTCCAGACCACTCCCAACAATGTTCCCTCTCACCCTTGTAAGCCAAACCTCACCATCCACAGTTCTCACTGCATTAAGGTCTTTCAACTTTGACCAGAATGGTCCATAAAGTTGTAATTACAGCACTACAAAGTGTCTCTTAGGCTAAGGTTTCAAATCCTTCCACATTCCTCCTGCAAATCAGTTCCATAATGCCAAAGCCACAGGATCAGGGTCCCAGCAGCAACAATCCCACTCCTCTGGACCAATTTACTGTTGTAGTCAACTCTCTCATTGCTGGCAAAAAGAACCCAACCAAAAACGGCTTGTGAAAGGAATGGGTTTATTTTGGTTAACAGACTCAAGGGAAAATTCCTTGATGTCAGGGAAAATGATGACATGAGCAGAAAATGGAAATCACCTCCTGGTCAACATCACGGACAACAGCAACAGGAGAGTGTACCCAACACTGGCAAGGGGAAGCTGGCTATAACACCCATAAGCCCGCCCCTAAAAACACACCTTCCTTTCCAAAATTGCCATCATTTGGAGATCAAGCATTTAGAACATGTAAGTTTATGGGGGACACCTGAATCAAACTGCCACAGAACCTTTCTACAACTTTTCCTACCCACGACTTGTTTACGTTCCCAACCCCTTCTTTCCAACCCCTTTTCCCGTCCTTAACTACTCCATAACTACAACCTTCCATATGCTCAACAACTTCTAATATCTTTGGAAACCAACAGTATCTAATTTCCCTCTCCCAGATACCTAAACCACCACCATCGATTTTTCAAAATGAATGTTAACTCTCACAGTAAATCACCTAACACTGCTCTACTTCGAAGTGACAAAAACTCTAGCATATCTCTACCAACCTTGTTCTTTTCTCCATCAGCTATTATTGAAATCAAAAGAAATGTTATTGTTAATTTGAATACTAAAATATTTGCATAGCAGACATTTCCAATAGCTTGGGTCACTTTGGCAATTATTCTGAGAGTAATATAGGTGCGACACCTGGCAATTTGAGCTCCCACCCTGAAGATATAACTTCTGGTTAACATATTTAAGAGCACAGCACATAACCAGAAAACCCAAGCACTGAAATAACTCAATTCAAAAATCTCTACATTATAATATAAGAAATATAAAAACTCAAGATAATACAATTTCTCCAAAAACTATAAATCCAATAGAACTATAAATCCAATAGAGTCTCCAGTGGACTAATTCAGATAAAATGCCAGAAAATTCAAAAGAAAGATGATAAATATGTTCAAAGAACTCAAAGAAGAAAACAGACTCCTGAAGGAGAACACAGGAAACCAACTTACTGCAATAAGGAGATTGATACAAGATATGAGTAAGAAAATAAAAATACTGGAGAAATACCAATCAGCAATACTAGAAATGAAAAACACAGTAAGTCAAAAATCTCTGTAGAACCAATCCACCATAGGCCGATGACCCAGATCCTGGCAAGAGAGGAGCCACCACAGTCATATCGTGGAGGATCCGTAGGGAACCCAGCAGACAATGACAGATGAACAAGGGACCTATAACAACAGCCATTCAATCAACATAGGATAGGCCAATGAGACAGAAACCAAGGATTTTCGACACAAGGACCTCTAAGCTCACAACATTAATGCAGCCTTTTTACTCACCCACCAT
>PVHP010021154.1:11034-29878 GCA_004024765.1 Zapus hudsonius
GTGAGAGCCGTGGTGGGGGAGACGGTCCAGAGGCATAGCACCCATCAGTAACAACTCACTTGGGCCAGGAAGACCGGGATGAGTACTAAGATATACAGGATCCCTTGCCACAAGGACTAATACAGACAGCCCACGAAGGAGGATATACAACTGATCAGGGATGGGGAGGGGGGGAATTGGGGAAGTCGGGATAACAACGGATGGTTTGCCCACTAAATAATGTAACTCATTATGGACAATAAATATTAAATTTAAAAAAAAATCTCTGTAGAAAGTCTCACCAATAGAATGGCTCAAGGAGAGGACAGAGTATCTGAGCTGGAAGACAAGGTAGCAGATCTAGAACATTCCAACAATAAAAAAGACAAACAAATAGGAAGGTATGAGTGGAAAATTCAAGACGTTTTGGGAAACTATGAAGAGATCAAATTAAGAATTCAGGGTACAATAGAAGAATAATTTCACTCTAAAGACATAGTAAGTATTTTCAATAAATCAAAATTTCCCCCAAATAGGGAAAGAGATGCTAATAAAGATCCAGGAGGGAGCCGGGCGTGTTGGCGCACGCCTTTAATCCCAGCACTCGGGAGGCAGAGGTAGGAGGATCGCCATGAGTTCAAGGCCACCCTGAGACTACATAGTGAATTCCAGGTCAGCCTGGACTAGAGAGAGACCCTACCTCAAAAAACAAAACAAAAAAAAAAAAAGATCCAGGAGGCATTTAGAATACCAAACAGACGAAACCAGAAAAGAACCACTCCTTACCATATTATAATTAAACTACTAAACACACAGATCAAAGAAAATATATTGAAAGTGGTAACAGAGAAGCGTCAAGTCACCTATAAAGACAAGCCCACCAGGATAGAAGCAGACTACACAACACAAACTTTAAAAGCCAGAAGGAAGGGCCTGGAATAAATAAAGTATTCCAAGTTCTGAAAGAAAACAACTGTCAACCAAGATTACTATCTCCAGCAAAGGAAGAAATAAGGACTTTCCATAACAAAAACAGGCTAAAGAAATATATGAAAAAAATAAATATATGACCACTAAGCCAACCCTACAAAAAATAATTGAAGGGATTCTTTATACTGAAGAGGAAGAAAAGCACACGCATGAGAAAACAGGAACCAATCAAATAATAATGCAAG
This sequence comes from Zapus hudsonius, assembly GCA_004024765.1. Lineage (NCBI taxonomy): Eukaryota > Metazoa > Chordata > Mammalia > Rodentia > Dipodidae > Zapus > Zapus hudsonius. The sequence goes on from PVHP010021154.1 coordinate 12,189, forward strand.
AGAATAAAGGAAAACCAGGAAGCACTACAAGGACAAGAAGGATAGCAAAAATAAACACATACCTTTCAATAATAACTCTTAATATCAATGGCCTCAATGTCCCAACCAAAACACAGATTGGAGACGGAATTAAAAGTCAGGATCCAGGGCTGGAGAGATGGCTCAGCGGTTAAAGTGCTTGCCTGCAAAACCTAACATCCCAAGTTCAATTCCCCAGTACACACATAAAGCCAGGTTCTCAAAAGGGTGTAGGCATCTGGAGTTGGTTTGCAGTGGTTAGATGCCCTGTGGGGTCCATTCTCTCTGTGTGTCTGTCTCTCTCTGCTTGCAAATAAGTAAATAAAAATAATTCTTAAAAAAAGTCAGGATCCACTGGTTGTGGTGGTGCACACCTTTAATCCCAGCACTCAGGAGGCAGAGGTAGGAGGAGCACCATAAATTTGAGGTCACCCTGAGACTACATAATGAATTTCAGGTCAACCTAGGATAGAGTGAGACCCTACCTCAAAAAAACAAACAAACAAATAAAAAAGTCAGGATCCTTCAGTTTGTTGTCTCCGCGAAACTCACCTCTCCAAAAGACAAACACTGCCTTAGGGTGAGAGGATGGAAAATAGTACTTCAAGCAAATGGGCCTAGGAAATAAGCAGTTGTTTCTATTCTAAAAAATATCTGACAGGACAGACTTCAAATCAATATCAGTTAGGAAAGATAAAGAAAGTCACTTTATATTGATTAAAGGAACAAACCAACATTACAATTCCAAACATACATGCACCAATCACGGGTGCTCCCAATTTCATTAAACAAGCACTAATAAACTGGTCATGGTGGTGCACACCTTTAAGTCTAGCACTCCGGAGGCAGAGGGTAAGAGGTTCACTGGGAGTTTGAAGCCTGCCTGGGACTACAGAGTGAGTCCTAAGTCAACCTGGGTTAGAGTGAGACACTACCATGAAAAAAAAAAAAAAAACACCACTGGATTTAAGGTCACAGATAACTTTCGTAATGGGTGACTTCAATACCCCACTCTCACCAATTGACAGGACATCCCAGAAAAAAATAGAGAAGCATCTGGATTAAATGGCATCATAGAGCAAATGGACCTAACAAACATCTACAGAACATTCCATCCAAATGCTGCAGCACATGGAATGGTCTCTAAAACAGACTATATATTAGGACACAAAGAAAATTTTAACAAACAAAGGAAAATGAAATAATTCCTTGTACTCTATTTTATCACAATGGGATTAAACTACAAATCAGCAGCAAGAAAGACTATAGAATACACACAAACTCATGGAAACTCAACAGTACACTACTGAATGATGAATGAGTCATTAAAGAAATTAAAAAATTCAAAGAATCAAATGGTAATGAAAACACAACATACCAAAACCTACGGGATATAATGAAGACAGTCTTAAGAGGGAAATTTATAGCTTTAAGTGCCTGTATATATAGAAATTAGAGATGTCACAAGTAAACAATTTAATGCTTCACCTTAAGGCCTTAGAAAAAGAAGTACAAGGCAAATAAAAAAATCAGTAGATAGGGCTGGAGAGATGGCTAAGCAGTCAAGGAGCTTTCCTGCAAAGCAGAAGAAACTGAATTCAACTCCCCAGTACCCATGTAAAGCCAGATGCACAATGTGGTGCATGTGTCTGGAGTTCATTTGCAGTGGCTAGAGGCCCTGGCACATCCATTCTCTCTCTCTCTCTCTCTCTCTCTCTCTCTCTCTCTCTCTCTCTCTCTCTCTCTCTCTCTCTCTCTCTTGTACCCTCAAATAAATAAATTATTTTTTAATCAGTAGACAGAAAGAAATAATAAAGATCAAGGCAGAAACTAATGAAGTAGAAGCAAAAAAGTTACAAAGAATCAACAAAACAAAGAGTTGGTTCTTTGAAAGAATAAGCAAGATTGATAAACCTTTAGAAAAACTGACCAAGGGCTGGAGAGATGGCTCAGCAGTTAAGGCTCTGGGTTCAATTCCCCAGTACCCACATAGTACTCACATAAGCCAGACCCTGGTTTCTCTCTCTCTCTCTCTCTCTAAATATATATATATATACATATATACGTATATATGTATATATATCTGCTTGAAAAATGAATAAATAAAATATTTTTAAAAAGAAAAACTGACCAAAAGAAAGAAAAGATGCAAATTAATAAAATTAGAGATGAAAGGGCATCATTACAACAGATACCAATGAAATTCAGAAAATCTCAAGGACATACCTTAAGAACATATACTCTACTGTTTGAAAACCTCAAATAAATGGATGGTTTTCAATACATATATGACATACCAAAATTAAGCAAGATGAGATAAACCACTTAAACCAAACTATAATAAACACTGAGATCAAAGCAGTTATATAAAAAAAAATCTCCTGGGGCTGGAGAGATGGCTCAGTGGTCAAGGTGCTTGTCTGCAAAGTCTAAGGACCAGAGTTTGAGTCCCCAGGACCCATATAAAGCCAGGTGCATAAAGTGGCACATGCATCCATTTGCAGCTGGCCCTAGTATGTTGTTACTCAGGGGCATCATGCCTCTGGATATTCTCCCCCACCACGGCTCTCACAATCTATCCCCCCCTCTTCTGCTCAGTTCCCTGAGTCGTGGTGGGTGAGTATTAAGGCTGCTTTAATGTTGAGAATTTAGGGGTCTTTTTGTTGAAAATCGTTGGTTTCTGTCTCGCTGGGTTATCCTGTGTTGATTGAATGGCTGTGGCTGTGGGTCCCTTGTTCATCCCGTCATTCTCTCCGGGTTTCCATATGGATCCTCCACGATATGACTGTGGTGGCTCATCTCTTGCCAGGATCTCAGCTATCGGCCTACGGTCAGTTGGTATGGTTAGATGGGCCACAGCTCTCTCGCTGCATTCTGAAACATACAAACACAATATCCATCGGAGAGTGAGATCAGTATAGGTTAACAGATATACACAATTCTGGATTACCTAGATTCTATTTTTAGTAGCCTCTCCATCAATCGCTCCCATAGTGCATCTTTTCTTGGGAGCCCAAAGAGTCCGGGATCCAGTGCATGTCGCCCTAAATCCCCAGTTCCAGTTAAGGGCTCCCCCTCACTAAGTGGAATATTTGGCCGAATTTAAAAGCTGTTGATTGTCTCCCCCAGGCCTAGGCTCCTCCATTGCGCAAGTGCTCCTTTCTTGGTTCACTGTTCTCTCCCAGTAGGAGGTGTGGTTGGAAACACAGCAGACTGTGTTTCATACCAGCGGTCTCTGTTTGCTCTAGCTGTTGTTGACCAGCTTTCCCTGGCAGCTTATGCAGTGCCTTCTAGCACTACACAAACTACCATCTGGGGTCTGGTTACCATTCCAGACCTGGACGGGTCTCTCGATACTGATTTCTTCAGCAACAGGGTTTTGCCTCAGGCCTGGGGAGGGCACTCAAGAGCTTTGACAGAATTCTGTCTTGTTTTTGGAACCTCATGGGTTATTTTGGTCAACAGCTCAGTGAGGGAAGGAACCGGTGACTGGGATTTTATTTTATTTTATTTTTATAAAGGGCTATGGCCAGGCATGGTGGTGCATGCCTTTAATCCTAGCACTCGGAAAACAGAGGTAGGAGGGAAAAAAAAGGGGCCATGGAACTGAATAGAGAGTTCCCAGAAGAAGAAATACAGATGGCCAATAAACATCTAAAACATGTTCTACATCCTTACCCATTAGGGAAATGTAAATTAAAACTACTTTGAGATTCCATCTTCTCATTTCTGTCATCAAGATATATAGATATCATCAAAAGAACAAATAACAATAAATGTTGGCAAGGGTGTGGAAAAAGAGGAACCAGTCTGCATTGATGGTGGGAATATAAACTTCCATTGTGGAAGACAGCTTGGAGGTTCCTGAGACAACTAAAATAGATTTACCATATGACCTAGCTATACTACTCCTTGACATGTACCCTAAGGACTCTACTTATTACCCTAGAGATGCTTGCTCATTTATGTTTATTGCTGCTGGCCTCTACTTCTGACTTTGACTCCAATTCACATACAAATTTAAACATTTGTAGCTACGATCTACATATGAGAGAATATGCAGTGTTTGACTTTCTGGGCCTGGGTTACCTCTTTAGTATATAATCTTCCAGATCCATTCATTTCCCTGAAAATTTCATGATTTCATTTATTTTACTGCTGAATGAACTACATTGTATAAATGTACCACATTATCTATTTATTCATCAGTTGAAGGGCATGTATGTAAAGTGTCAGATTAGTAGGCGTGGAATGGTCTAGTGGGGTCAGGGGAAGGGTGGGAGGAGGCTAAATCAAAATTTAAGATATTTGAATAAACCATATGGAAAACTTCTTTGCTAGCCAATAATATATGTTTTTAAAAAAGAAAGAGTGCCAGGCATAGTGGTGCACACCTTTAATCGCATCACTTGGGAGGCAGAGGTAGGAGGATCACTCTGAAATCACTGTGAATTCAAGGCCAGCCTGACACTACATAGTGAATTCCAGATTAGCCTGGGCTAAAGCAGAGATCATACCTTGACCTCCCTGCAACCCTCCCCCCCCCAAAAAAAAAGAGAGCATGGACAGAAGTATCCTATGGACATGAATAATGGTGCACCCAGAAGCCATGGATTGTTATTAGAAAACTTTCAGTGCCACGGGTGGGTTACATTACAGTGAGTTTTTGGCCAGGGAAGTCCCTGATGTCCCCTCCCCAAACCATCATAGGCCATTGCCAAGACTCTTGGTTGCCCATTGGAACTAGATGGCAAGACCCTATTGCTGAAAACTCAGAAAACCTCCTTGGGCTTCAGGTCACTGAAAAATCAAGCTGGAGCTTAGCTGGAAACCTCCTCCCTGTTGACTAGTTGTCAGAATGCTGGAAAGAGCTACACTGCACGTAGCTTTTTGGGAGAGAGAAGTTATTAACAGTGTTAAACAGTAATGGACCTGCAAAGCCTTAAGATTTGCCAGCCAGGCCAAATGTGACACCTTGTGCAATAGTGGCATGTCTGTTACAGGATAAATCAACTACTCTCTGGACTGGAGGCCCGTTCCACTGGAGGGAATGCATGCCTGGTACTGAAAATCTAGTCAAAAGCCCATAGCTGGGGAGGTCATGAGCCTTAGGGGAGTAACACCTGCTGTTTTCTGGTTAAATGCATATATTATGCCCATGAAACTGCACTCTAGGCATCTTTTTATATTAATGCTACTCTCAATTTTGGCCAGAGAAGCTTCTCTTTTCAGGTGGCAGTGATCACTGTGTGACTCAAAAGTCACCATAGTTCTGAGAAGTTACAGTGGAATGTTCAGCACTAAGACATCTCTATCACAACCTCCAAGGCTCAGGAGCCATTGCAGAAGAGGTGGTAGAAATAATATAAGAGCCAAAGGAAGGGGAGGAATGCTTACAGTACATTCTTCCAGACATAGAATGGCCTTGATATTAATGACCTCACAGTGACTGACATAAGACCTTCATAATAGGAGGAAAAGATGATGACATCAAAATAGGAGAGACCAAGACAAGGGTTCCACTGTCCCCACTTTTATTTAATATAGCCCTCTAAGTATTAGCCATTGCAATAAGATATACAAATAAAAAGAACACAAATTAGAAAGAGGTAAAATTATCAGAGTTTGTAGATGATATGATTCCATGCATAAGGGACCCTAAAGACTCGATCAGTAAACCAATTGAGCTGAAAAACACTTCAGCAAAGTAGTAGGATACAAAATTAACACCTAGATAAGTAGGGGTGATGTCATAAACCTTTAATCCCAGCACTTGGGAGGCAGAGGTAGGAGGATCATTGTGAGTTCAAGGCCAGCCTGGGAATATTGAGTTCCAGGTCAACCTGGGCTAGAGTGAAACCCTACCTACAAACAAAATAAAGCAAAAAAGCCACATGTAGATATATATGCAGAAAGAATGAGTTAAAGAATATATGGTAAAAATAATAAAAATTGGAGGATCTGAGTGAAGACACAAGAATTCTTGCAAATTCACAGTTATTTGAATTTCTTTCAAAATAAGGAGAAAATGCATTAATATTCTTATTTGAAATAAACATGAAAACATATGTCTACTCAAAAATGTGTATACAAATATTCATAGTCATTATGTAAAACTAAAAAGTGAAAACAATAAAAATTTACATAAATTAGCATAAACAAAGTGTTATATGTCCACATGAGATTTTATTTAACAATAAAAGGTAAATACATATGTTACACAGAAACACTGAAAAAACCATGCTAAGTTAAAGCAGCCAGTCACCAAAGACCATATATTACATGATTCCATTTATGTGAAATACCTATAATCAGAATGTTCAGATTATGTTCTTAATAAGAAGGATGAATGACAAGGAATCTGAGATTTCTTGGGTGTGATTGGGGCCATGAAATGTTCTAAAATTATGCTTGTTATACAACTATGAATAGACTAAAAATCACTGATGTGTGTTGTAGATAGCTTTCACATTGTTGGCACACAGAACCTGACCAAAAGCAGCTTGTGGAAGGAAAGGTTTATTTTGGTTTACAGACTAGAGGGGACATGCCGTGATGTCAGGGAAAACCATGGCATGAGTAGAGGCTGGATATCACTTCCTGGCCAACATCAGATGGACAACATCAACAGAAGAGTGTGCCAAACACTGGCAAGGGGAAGCTGGCTATAACATCCATAAGCCTGCCGCAATATACCTCTAACAAGGCTCCAATCCCAAATTGCCATCAGCTGGGATCCAAGCATTCAGAACACATAAATTTATTAGGGACACCTGAATCAAACAACCACATTTTGCCCCTGGCCCCCCAAAACTTGGGGGGGGCTGAGGTAAGAGGATTTCCATGAGTTCGAGGACAGCCTAGACTTCAGAGTGAGTTCCAGATCAGCCTGAACTAGACTGAAACCCTGCCTCAAAAGATAACCAATAACTATGTAGTCTCAGGGTGGCTGTGATGGTTAGGTTTTGTTGTCAACTTGGTCTTTTTAATTATCTTGGGTAGGTCTCTGAGGATGTTCACAGGAAGGCAGCCTCTCAGTAGGGGGCAGGATGTAAGGAAGCTCAAAGGAGCTAGATATAAACATCCTTTCCTGTGTGGGCAGTGTAGGAAGGAAATTCCAGAAACTCAGGAAGCTAGTAAGTCTGGGATAGAATTACAAAACCCCACCCTAGGGCTATATAAAGGAGAAAGAATTCTCTCCCAGCCCTCCTGCCTGTTTGCTGTTTTGTGTGTGTGGTGTTGGTGGTGGGTTTTTCTCTCTGTTCGGCCCTGTGAAAGGGGCCAGCCTCTTTCGCTGTTGCAAAACTTCCCCTCAATCTGTAGCTTCAATAAATACTTTCCTCCCCCAAATTGTGCCTGGTTTGAAGATTCATTCCAGTGGCGTGAGGCTCACTATGACAGTGGCCTTAAACTCACAGCGATCCTCCTACCTTTGCCTCCCAAGTGCTAGGATTAAAGGTGTGTGCCACCATGCCTGGCTGTTTTTTTCTTTTTACTTTTTATTGATAGTGTCCATAATTATAGACTTTACACCATTATGATTCCCTCCCCATGCCCTACCCCCATTTTAAAAACATTATCTATAAGAGAGAGATAGTATGGTTGCTGCAAACTCCATTTTATTCCTTCTTTCACAGACCATTGTGAGTCAATTGTATGTTGGTTCCCAACTTAAATGAAACAGAAATTAAGATTTAAAGTTGAGTAGTGGAAACAGTATTAAATTGGGAATTGGAAACTTGTCTTCTGGCTTTTGTTGTTCTATCTAGCAGCTATGCAACTTTGGTCGAGTTACCTGACCTGTCAGGGCTTCTAATTCCATACCTAAAAGAAAAGAATCCTGTTTCAAGTTAGAATTGGTCTCTGAAGCCTTTAGAATTCCCTGAATCGGTGTTCTAGACTCTTGGAGATTAAGTTGAGAAACTATTACCTTTGGTTTGTGTCATGGGAAACTTTCCCTGGGGTGATGTGAACATGTCTTCTCTCAGATAGGGCACAGAAGACAGACCAAAGGACGGTTACACCAAAAACAGTTTGGTGAACCAATGAGTTCATTGGGCTTATTTACCAAGGGGGGGGGAGAGAGAGAGAGAGAGAGAGAGAGAGAGAGAGAGAGAGAGAGAGAGAGAGAGAGAGAGAGAGAGAGAGAGAGAGAGAGAATGAGAATGAGAGAAAGGCCTCTGGCCCTTGCAAATGAACTCCAAATGCAAATGCATGCTCCTCTTTGCACTGGGGAATCTAACCCAGGTCGTTAGGCTTTGCAGACTTAACTGCTCCAGCCCAAAACTTATTTTTTAAAAATACTTTATGAAACACACTTCCTCTAAACACCACACAAAACGCTTAAAATCTAGGAGCTTCAAACCTACCACCTAGTGGTGAAGGAGGAAGTTTCAGGTTGGTCATTAATAAGTGCTGCCATCACATACAAAGGAATAGGTTATTCATAGCAAGCTTTCCCTTTTCTTTTTTCTTTGAGGCAGGGTGTTGCAGTCAGGTTTCTAGTTGCTCCGCAGAAAGAACCCAAACAAAAGTGGCTTGTAGAGGAATGGGTTTATTTGGCTTACAGACTCGAGGGGAGACTCCATTCTGGCAGGGAAAACGATGGCATGAGCAGAGGGCTGGACATCACCTCTGCCACAGCACTGCAAACAGCGGCAGGAAGGTGTGCCAAATACTGGCAAGGGGAAGCTGGTTTATAACCCCATAAGCCCGCCCCCAACAACACAGCTTCATCGAGGTTGTAAAACCCAAACTGCCATCAACTGAGGATCAATCTATCAGAACACATTCATTTGTTTGTGGGGGACACCTGGATCAAACCATGACACAGGGTCTCACTGTAGCCCAGTCTGACCTGGAACTCCTCTGTAGCTGGCTTTGAACTCACAGAGATCCTTCTACCTCTGCCTCTCCAGGCATGGCTTCATAGTGATCATTTATCTCATAGTTGTCCTCTCCCCTCGGATGCTCCAGAAAGTATTAAGTCCAAAGAAATCCAACACTTCCGGACCTAACGTGTTCATTGCTTTTGTCTTTTAAGAAAGGGTCTTAGCATGAAGCCTGAAGTTTGCAATCATTCAGCTGGGGTTGCAGGCATGAACCATGCCAGCTGACTGGCGTCTTGACCCCATGAAACGGTGAGGACTTTTGAAAACTGTGGAAACAGCACTGGTTAAAGATGGGAGAGGAGCCACTACACATACATCTCGAACCAGTCTTCTCTAAGAGGCTGACCCAATCAGTTCTTAGAGATAGTCACACCACTCACCCCCAAAACCTGGTCCCCAGACTCAGAACCACAACCTTAGAATTGACAGAAGCAGCTACTTCAATGGGATCCTTGAAGTCACTGTGATCTTGCTACTACAGCAACCAAGCCTTCAAATCTAAATATTTAAAAGCAGAAATGCACTGTCTTTAAACCCTAACGGTGAGAGAGGAGCCAGAATCCCAGAAGCTAGTTTTATTGGTGTTGAGACTTTTCCTTTTCTTCCCCACCCTTTACCTTTTTCCTTAGTTCCACCATCTTCCTTCTCTCTAGCCAATAAATCAAATAATTAAGAACGGTGTTGTTTAACTGGAACTGGTAGCTAGTTCCCTGTGCAAGGTGAGTTAATTATCTCAAGAGGTGCCTGGAAATCCCTTCTCATAGAATTTTTTTTTTTCTTTCTGAGTCCTTTCCTAAAGTCTAGGACATTTACCAACCGGCTGCTTTAGGTATTCCGAAGCCACCTTTTGAATCCATTCTCACTGAGCACCGTTTCCTGGATATATATATATATATATATATATATATATATATATATATATATATATATATATATCCCTTATGATTTTCATACATGAGGTAGCCTTGTTGGTAGAAGCCAAGAAGGCTTTTTATTTTATTTAACTTAAAACTCTTGCTTTCATTTTTTTTTTTTTAAACCTGGGCTTGACCTGGCGAAGTCTTCCAATAACTTAAAAGCACGCATCCATTTCACCTTTGAAACCCTGAGCTCAAGCGCCAGGGCTCGGGACATTTAATCTCGTTTCTGCTCGGGCCCAGGAGTTCAGAGAAGCGGATGTGCCGAACTCGCAACAGTTGGTGGCGGACGACAGGCAGGTTGGAAGTGACAAATGTGGCTCGTTTAAAAACAAAAAGCGTCGGGGAAGGGAGGAGAGGGCAGGGCAGGGCAGGGCGGCCGCGGCCGGGGGCAGCGAGACGCAGGCCGGGCGCGAGGCCGGCGCGGGCGGCGGGGCCGCCGGCCAGGCGGGGGGCGGACGCGGGCCGCCCGGGGCCACGGCGGGGCCGGGCGGCCGGGGCGAGCGGAGACCGGCCCTGCCCCCGCGCCGCCCCCGGCGGGAGGTGCGACGCCCCGGCCGCGGGTGCGTGCGCGGCCCCGGGGCGACGCGGCTGGGCGTGCGCGGGGCCGCGGCGGAGGCAGGGCCGGGGCGGGCGGCAGAAGATGGCGAGGGTGTGTAGGCGGCAGCAAGGCTCCGTTGAGAGACGCGGCTTTCGGCAAGAACTGGACTCGTGGCGCCACAAGCTCCTCCACGGCGTAGGTGAGACCCTCCGCCGCCCTTCGGCCGCCGGCCGCCGCCCAGGCCCGGGGAGGGAGCGGCGCCCGGGACAGAGCCACCCCGGCCCGCGCGCCCGCGGGCTCCCCTCCCCCACCCCCCGGGGCGCGCGCGCGCCCGTCCCCCTCCGCCCGCGACCCGGGGCGGCCCCTCCCCTCGCGCCTCCCGGGGCGGGCTCTGCGCGCGCGCTCCTCCCACCCCGCCCCCACCCCGTGCCGGCGCATTGTGGAAGCCGCCGCGCCGGGTGCCGCGAGGGCACGGGCGTCCGGGACCGCGAGCCGCCCTCCCTCCCTCCCCCACCCCAAAGCTGCCCTCTCCGCGCGCCCCTCCCCCACGCCGGCGGCGCGCCCCGTTCCCCCGCGGGCGGGCACGCGCGGCGGGCGGGCCGGCGGGCGCACGGGCGTGTGCGAGGCGTTAGGTGGAAGATGGGGGCGGAGGGAACCGGAGCTGTCACAGGCCCGGAGTCCGCCTGAGCGAACCAAGTGGGGTGTCATGGCCGCGGGGGGCAGCGACTGCACTTCCTCTGCTGGCAGCGGCGGCCGGGGAGTTAGTCCTCGACGCACGGGTCGGTGTGTGCGTATTTGTGTTTGGTGTGCGCGGGGGAGGGGGCGGGACGGGGTCGGTGGGGGCGGGCGGGGGTCGCCCCGACCCGCCCCCTCCCTCCGCCGCCGCCTGGCGGAATGCCGGGGAGTGTGGACGGGGCGCGTCCGGGCCGCGCCGCGCCGCGCCTCGCCTCTCACGCTGTGTGTTTTGTCTTGTTTTTCTCTCCCAAGGTCCCGTTTCCCTCTGTGCGGCGGCCGGCGGGACCGCAAGGGCTTAACTCGTAGATTTAGCCCCCCTCCGAAAAGTAAGTGGCCCGCGTGGGGTCTCCGCCCTCCCGCTGCCGCCCCGCGCGTCCCGGGTCTCTGCTGTCCGTCCTCAGCATTGTTACTTCCCCGTCCGGGCCTCGGGTGCTGCGGGGCGGGGAGATGCCCTGGGGCGGCCGGCCGGTGGGCGTCTGCGGTCCCCCCACGCCCAGCATTCCAGCCCCCACCCCACCCCTGCGGGTCAGATTCCTGGGAACTGGGTCTTCCTATCCGAATCGGGGAGATTCTGTCCATTCCCTCGGGCCCCTCATCCCCTCCTTCCCGATGGGGTTTCATTGGAAGGAATTATGCAAATCCTGCTTTCTGGTGTCCATTCAGCGGCAATTTCATGCGGTGAGAAGTTCTCTTTGTTGTGCGAGGGGGAGAACAGACACTGATTTAATAGACATATCTGTTGGGGGGAAGGGTGGAGGGGGATGCCGAGGCTCAGTTTGGAAGAAGAATTACAGCACTTGGGTAGCTCAGTCTTTGTGTTGGAGCCTTCTGGCTTGACAGGAGGGCCTGCCCTTTACAATGTGTCCCACAAGGGATGTTTTCTGTAATAGATGAAAAAGCAAAATTGAAACTTGAAACAAGTGGAAACAAGGTAACCTTTACTTAGACAATATAAGCGTTTCCATTTCTGCAGTGTTTCATTACGAGTATGTATAATGTGAATTTATTAAAGATTTAGACATATCAAAATTAATGTAGGCAACAATGCTGTCCAAAGGTTAAAAGTACATTAAAAACATATACTTTGGCAAATAATAAAGGCGTGGATAGTTTTTGGGTATGATTTGTCTTGTGATTACAGACAGGCTAAAATTCCTTCCTGCCAACCCAAGCCCAGCTCTACTCTCAACATTTGCTCTGCTCTGCCCCTGCCTGTTTCATTCTTTCCAACCTGTCATACATTTGCTAAAACGTGATATTGGCTTAAACATCTCTGAGTTGTGTTGTCGCCATCATGTAAGAGTATATGGTAGATTTTGAGAAACACTGCAATACGTTTTCACAATTATTGGTTAATATAAAAGGCTGAAGTAATTTTGAGGGATTTTTAGTTTTTGTAGTGTCAGTTTCACTTACTGATTGCTTTGTTTAGTAGGGAGTGTTTTTCTAAAAGATTATAGAATTGAAGAATGTAACCCTGTAGATTTCTTAAATTAATACTGCTTTCATTTTTAGGATTCCTAAAAATGAGATAGTTTACTTTCAAATCCTTGCCTTCTGTGTCAGGTCCCCCCTTTTATCAGCTATTGGTAGCATTATTGGTTAGTTTGCTGCTGATTGACAAGGTGTTTTATGACTGATAAATTCCTTCTGTAAATAGATCTCAATTAAATATCAAAATTAGATTCATCTTAATCTGGTGATCATTTTTCTTAGAACACGCATGCAACTTCAAGGTTTTAGAAGTCCTGAGTGCAGAATACTGTTTTTTCTGACCAGTAATATGTATTGATGGTCTCCCAACTAAAATCAATTGGTCATCTTGTTTTCTTTTACTATGTATAATTTTGTTCTTTAAGAGGAGAATTCTTAGTGGTAGGAAGTGTTTTAAAGGGCTGACAGCAGCCCTTATATAGTCCAAAAGAAATTGTTGTTTACTACCAGATGTAACAATTCTTTTATTTGAGTAGAATTGGTTCAGAACAGTTAATCTATTTGGTTTTCTTGGCTGATTATCTTAATACTTTAAGTTCTTTTGGTTTGTAAGTGATTTTTAATTTATAGCAGTCTTTAGGAAAAAAAAATAAATTTTCAGTCATTTCCAGAACTCAACTTTCCCTTCTATGTAGAGTGTGTGGTGGGGGGAGTGGGCAAGCTGGTACTGGTGGAAGAGAAGTTATTGATTCTGTAGATTTAGTTGAATTGGAGTTAATACAGGTTGAGGATCACTCACTCAAAATGCTTGAAATCAAGAGTTTCAGATTTCAGTGTTTTTCAGGTTTTGGAATGTTTGCAGAGATTTTATTGGTTGAGCATCCTTAATCTGAACATCTGAAATCCTGGATGCTCCATAATCCAAAGTTTTTGAGCATTTTGGATGAGAACCTATAATGGTTCCGTACAGTGATTGTGATTGCCATGGGTTGGTTACAGTTTTGGAAGACTCCTCAGACCCTAGGCAGATCTACTGTCTGATGTGATGCAGACTATTGCTTGGCTGCCCCTCACTCCACTTGCTGCTTTCGCCAGAAATTCTAGCGATCTTCTAGTGATTTTAGCTTAATTTTAGCTCTGTTGAGGATGAACGGAATGAATCTTTTTGACATACAAATATTCCAAATTACTCTGATTCTGTCAAATGTGTTTATAGCTGGAGCAGTTCTATAGAAGCATTTGGATAATGTCAATTTTTAACCTTAATGAGTTACACAGGATGGTCTTGAATTTTCTACATATTGAGAATTGGTCATTTCCTGTTTATGGGCACGTGTCATTTCTGGGTCGCCGCTTAATCACTTAGCTACTTGAGTTAGTACTGTTTTTAGTACTGAAGGGCAGTTAGGTAAGTGTGCCCTAACATTCAGGAACTTTTAGTTCTTTAGGAAATAAATGTATTCAGTTTATTGTACAAGGCAAATGTGTCATACAATGGTATAAATAAATGCTAGAGCTATTTTGAAGTGAAACCTGATGAAGGCTTCATGGAGAAGGTGGCATGCTTTTGCTTCATTTTGGTGAATATGGAAATTACATTGCAGTTATAGGAAATAGGAGTAAAATGGAAAAGAACCACTATAGTCCATGACTAGTGAATGGTACATTTTAAAGGTAGGTTGTAGAATTTTTTAATGTAGTTTAAAAGGTGGGACTTTATTAGGCAACTTGGTGTTGGTAGTACATTGCTCCTTAGCTCAGGAGGACAGTGGTTTCCTTATCTAAAGATTCTGCTTTTTGTTTGTTTTATTTATTTATTTTTTCAGGTAAGGAGGGTTTCACTAGTCCAGGCTGACCTGGAACTTACTGTGTAGTCTTGGCTGGCCTCTCAACTCCCAGTGATCCTCCTACCTCTGCCTTCTGAGTGCTGGCATTAAAGGCAGGTGCCACCACACCCCAATTTAAGGATTCTAATATGAAACTCTGCCTGACAGATTCTTTTGAGAACACCATGACAAGGACAGTATTACCATTTGCAACAGTTCTTTACAGAAAGGAAGTTATACATTACACTCACAAAATTTGTTTTCCAAATTGCATTCTGTAGATACCCTTCGTATTGGCACATTTTTGTTCTTAACAGGTTGGATTGGATATTTGGAAACAGTTATAAAGTACTTGCAGTCAGTTGTGCCAGATAAAGGAATATATTAAACAATGACATTAGTTTTTTTGTGCCAGTTGCAAACTGGCCCTGGAAACTTAGCAAAGGGGCTTGATCTATTTTGATGTCTCTAAGACACCCCCCCCCCATCCCCACTTGCCTCTTAATTTGTCATCAGCTATGTGGAATCTTAAGTTTAAGCCGTTGGGTACAGAGTAAGTAAAGCTGTTATTTTTTAAAAATATTTTTATTTGCAAGGAGACAGAATGAAAATGGTCATGCGGGGCCTCTTGCTACAGCAAATGAATTCCAGACATATTCCACTTTGTGCATCTGGCTTTATATGGGTACTAGGGACTCAAACTCAGGCTGTCAGGCTTTACAAGCAAGCATCTTAACTGCTGAGTTCTCTCCAGCCCAAAGCTGTTAATTTTGTTCATATGTTTTTTAACCTAGACTGGCCTCAAACTCACTAAGTATTGGGATTACAGGTGTGTATCATCACACCCACCTACCTACCTACCCACCCACCCCCCTATCTAATCTAATTTATCAGTCTAATCTATCTGTAGTTTTTAGCCGAAAACACTGCTGCATGAGTTATTTTTTAATTTGTCTGCAAATATTTAAATCATTTTTCTTTGGGGGGGTTAGGTTTTAAAGCATCTTTCTTTGGGGTTTTTATGTTGTGTGTGTGTGATTTTTTTTTTTTTTTTTTTTTTTTTAAATAGGCAGGATCTCTAGCCCTGGCTGACCTGGTACTCACTCTGTAGCCTAGGATGGCCTTGACTCAGATGATCCTCCTATATCAGTCTCCTGGGTGCTAGGGCTAAAGGCATGCACCACCACACCCAGCCACCCTTTTTTTATTTTTTATTATTCCATGCACTTGACCATTGCTTTGGGCATAACTCTATTATAAACTACTAGTTCATTCTATTGACCTCTCTCGTATGTAGGAATTGTCCAATATATAGTAGGCTATACCTTGAATTTTTAAATTGAGAGGTATAATTTCATGCTGTAGAATTCTATCCCTTTCTCCCCCTCCACCCTTTTTTCGAGACAGGGTCTTATGTAGCTCAGGCTGGTCTCAGACTTGCTTTGTAGCTGAAACTGGCCTTGATGTCCTTAAAACTGCCCCTAACCCCAGGTAGGGTCTCCAAGCACAGGCTGACCTGGAATTCACTGTGTAATCTCAAAGTGGCCTGGAACTCATGGCAATCCTCCTACCTCTGCTTCCTGAGTGCTGGGATTAAGTGTGTACCACCAAGCCTGACTTATTAATTAAAACTTTTACCTCTTCCTCCTGGATACTAGGGTTGAAGGCATGTGCCGCCATAGCTGACAAAAGTTATCTTTTTGAAGTGCAGTTTATTATTCTTTAGTTCAGAGTTGTACTTAAATCACCACTAATTGTAAACCATGTTCATGACCCAAAAAAGAAACCTCTTTCTTAAAGAGGCACTCATTCCACTCCTCCTATGACCCAACTCTTGGCAGCCGTTAATTTACTTTGTTTCTATGGGTTCATCTAGTCATGTATTTCATATAAGCAAATCCCCTTGCCTGTGGGTTGTATCATGGCACAATTTGATTCTTTTTGTGACCAAACAGTATTGCATTGTATGTTCATTTGTATATCTTTGGAAAGATGTCTGTCTAATGCCGGATGTGATGGTGCACACCTTTAGTCCCAGCACTTGGGAGGCAGAGGTAGGAGAATCGCTGTGAGTTTGAGGCCACCCTGAGACTACATAGTGAATTCCAGGTCAACCTGGTCTAGAGCGAGACCCTACCTCAAAAAACCAAAAAAAAAAAAAAAAAAAAAAAAAAATCTATCAAGTTCTCTTGTTCAGTTTTCAGTTGTGTTTTTTTTTTTAAAATTGAGTTGTAAGAGTTTCTAATATTCTGAATTATGTGTATGCTGTTGAAGTATTTTTTTCTCTTTATAACTCCAGTTTGCAAAATATTATGGGTCAGCGTATAAACAGTTACTCTGTAAGGAAAGCTAAACCACAGTATAGTTTGTGAAAGGAATAATGGGTATAGTAATGGAGTGATCACAACAAAATAGAGTTTTAAATAAAAGATGGCATAAATGTCTTTTTATGAATTTAAAATAATTTGATATTATTGTGTATCAGTAAAATGTATCTTGTCTAAATCTTACAAATTTCTACTTTCCTACAGTAAGAGTTAAAATATAGATAATGTATGTTGTTCAAATCAGTTTTATTTCTGAGTTTTTTGTTTGTATGCTCATGTGTATGGACGCACATGTGTGTTTTAGAAATGTGTGAGCATGTGTATGCAGAGACCCGAGGACAACCTCATCAGAGATCATCCTCAGGAATGCCATCCACATCTTTTTGAGATGATCTTTTGTTGGCCTGAATTTCACCAATTAAGCTAGAATGGCTGGCTTGTGAGGTCCAGGGCTCTATCCATCCCACCTCCAGACATGTGCCACTATGCTGAGTATTTTTTTTTAACATGGGTACTGGAGAGCAAACTCAGATTCTCATGCTTGTAAGGCAAGCACTTTAGTGACTGAGCTATCTCCCCAGCCCCATTATCCCCAAATTTTGGATAGTAAATTGCCCTAATACTGTGTTTTTTAAATTCATGATATTTTTGTTTTCTATTGAACTGTTTACAAGGAGTTTTGAATTTTGTTGTTAACTCTTAGTTTCTATAATTTTTTTTTTAGTTGCTTAGATTTGACTTATCACAGCTGGGCATGGTGGTACACATCTTTAATCCCAGCACTGGGAGGCAGAGGTACAAGGATCACCATGAGTTTGAGGCCATCCTGGGACTACAGAGTGAATTCTAAGTCAGCCTGTGCTCGAGTGAGATCCTACCTCAAAAACACATACACAAAACAGATTTTTAGGTAATTTGATTAATGGATTATGTAGGGCAAGTTAGGAGAGCTATGTGGTTATGACTGGCAAATTATATATATATATATATAGTCCATAATG
>PVHP010021155.1:0-29758 GCA_004024765.1 Zapus hudsonius
TTTTTTTCAAGTCAGGGTCTCATTCTAACCAAGACTGTCCTGGAATTCACTCTGTAGCCCTAGACTGGCCTCAAACTCATTGTGGGTGCTCCTCCTACTTCAGCTTCCTGGGTGCTGAGATTAAAGGCATGCACCATCACACCTAGCTGTCTCTAAACAAATTGGGTGACAGCTCTGTCCATATCACTTGCCTTGCAGGTCACATGAGTCATCTAGAATGGTAAAGCACACGGGGAGGTGAGCATGGGTTTCTGTGCTGGTCCTATACTACACTTAAAAGAACTGAGCACCCTTGGATTTTGGTATATGTGGGGAATTGGTGGGTTTGGGGATGGCACAAAGGCATCCTTCTTCATACTATAGGTAAATCTTTCATCTTGAAAGACTGAGGCAGGTGATAGAGTTGGAGGAGAATACTTGGGAAACAGCCTTTCCTGAGACCCCATGGGAACTAAAAGGAGATCCTAGCAGACACCAGGAAGGCCACTCCCAGCTCCCTAGGCTGTCATCTGCCCACTGTCCCTTCCTAATGCAAGAATGGGTCTTACTTGTAAGAGTTCAGTGCTCTGAACACCCCAGGAAGGGTATTGGAAACGCAGAGACGTCCATAGGTTGACATCTGAACCCCCTCTAGGTGCCCCTCGTCTCACTTAAGGAAAAAGCTGGGGAGAGCTGGGATGAAGAGCCACCTGTCTGCTTCTTTCAGACCTGAGAGAGGATCAGAGTGGGGCTTTTGCAAAATGAGTGGTGGGATAAGATGGATATTTTAAACGTAAGGGGACTGGGAGATGGCTCATTGGTTAAAGGCTCTTGCTTGCAAAACCTGATGGTCCAGGTTTGATTCCCTAGTACCCATGTAAAGCCAGATGCTCAAAGTGCCATGTGCAGTGACTAGAAGTCCTGGTGTCCATTCTTTCTCTCTCCCCCCTCATAAATAGATAAATATATTTAAAAAATAGAACGAGCGCCTCAGATCTGTGCTTCCATACACACTGCTCAGGATGAGGCTGGAACAGTAGAATCACTTACAAGTGAGTATGGTTAATAACAGAATGGGTGATGTCTGGATAGTCCAAAAATAATGTACGTGGTCCCCAAATGACTGACATCTGAGAAGCTCTGCCTGTGAATACCCACCACCTTTGGGACCTCTGCTGTGTGCAACTTGAACCTTTCATTTTTTATTTTTTAAAAAATTTTCATGTGTGTGTGTGCACACTCCTACGTGTCAGTGCACATGTATGGTGTGCAGCAACATACGCATGTTTATGAAGCTCAGAGGACGATCTCAGGCAGTATCCTCAGGAATGCCATCCACCTTTTGTGAGACAGGGTCTCTCACTGGTCTGGAATTCACCCATTAGGCTAGACTGACAGGCCAAACAGCTCCAGGGATCCTCTGTCCCCATCAGTGCCCCGAGTATGGTGCATGTCGCCATGCCCAGCATCTTTGCATGTGTCCTGGGTGTCCATCTTGGGTTCTCAAGCTTGCAAGGCAACCGATTTACCCACCGAGCCATCTCCCCAGCCCCAACCTGAACTTTTCTAGAACACTGCTGGCTGTGTTTCATGGAGGGCAGTTCAGAGACCTCTGTCTGGGTCCCCAGGATTAGTTAGGACCCAAATCCAGGCCTACCTTCTGTCCAAAGCCAGCTCTCCTCACTGGATGGAGCCTAATCATGAGTGCTGGAGAAACTAGGGCAGGAAGCGGCTGAGCCCTCGGGAAGATCTACCAGGCTGCTGGGTATGTAGTTCTCTTGTCCAAAGGCCCGGATGTGATCTCAGCCCTGCTCCTGGGGCCATGGGCTTTGTGACTCCTTCTCACGGCTCAGCCCACAGTGGTTCACAGAGAGCTCTCCTGAGTTAGGTGTCTGGGAAAACAGGGGTCTCCTTGCCTGGGTAAAGCAGTTTGTCCCCTGAAAACAGGTTCCTGCTTCTCCTGGCTATAACCAACAGTCCTGCCCTTCCCTCCCCTGGGCTCCAGTGTTCTATCTGTTCCCAGAGGCCTTATGACCTTTCCTTTCCATTTCTCCTCCCATAGCACCTTGTCGTGTGGAGTTTCTGCTCCTGCCAGCCTTGGTCCCCTTGGTGACACCCTGCCTCCTCTTCTCAGGTGGCTGACCTGGGCTGGGGGCCAGGGTCGTGCCTCATCTCAGCCATCCTGCCTGCTCTGCCTGTGCCTGTGGGCCTGGTGCCAGAACACACTGTTCCCGAGCCGGAGAGAGGCCTTTTGAAGCAGGTGGCTCTGCTCTTGGTTCTCTGAACTCGGCCCTGGGAGGGACTCTGCATCCCAGGCCTGGCTGGGGACAGCTCCCTGAGCTTCGGTTCCCATGCATGGGAATCTGGGTTCTAGCCAGTTTATTCCTGCGTCTTTCCTCCCTTCCTACTTCTCCTTTCTTTCATCAAAAACTTCTTTGGAGGAGCTAAGGAGATAGCTCAGTTGGTAAAGTGCCTCCATCATAAGCGTGTGAGCCCAAATTCAATCCCCAAGACCCATGGAAAGATGCCCAACATGGTGGTGCACTGGGGAGGTGGAGACAGGAGGAAGCCCAGAGTTCCCTGACCAGCCAGTTTAGTATAATTGGTGAGCTCCTGGCCAATCACAGACCTTGTCTCAAAAAAGGTGACAGGTATTGGAACAGGCAAATTACCTGTTGGCTTTATCACCTGGTTGAAACCATGAAGACTTACAGAGAGAAGCCTGAGAGAGCATATGGATCTTTGCGTGGGCCTGAGCTGGCAGGTAGCAGATACCCTGTGAGCCACTCCACTGGCTGGAGGGGAGCAAGCGTCCCCCACTTCCAGCTTCATCCACCCTCCTATGTCAATAGGGACACCACAGACCACCAGGACAACAGAAACAATCACTTGTCACAACGTCCTGGCACAAAGTCCCATCTCTAAGGAGATGCTTCAGGCACAACGCAAATTCACAAATCAGAAGCCCTCCACTGCTCAGAGCCATGCGAGGCCTCTCCCTGACCAACTCCCTCGTGTGGGCAGACATGCCTTCCGATGTGATGGCTTTTGGGGACACTATAAAGGAGCCTGAAGCACATCCAAGGGAATGAGCAAATATGTGAGGAAGGCAAGGGTGAAGGGGCTTGGAAGGGCATGCAGCTGGGTTCTCCAAAAGTCAAAGATAAGAGTTGCATCCATCCCCCAGGGAGTTGGCAGAGCGAAGGTCCACAGTGATGCATCGAGGTGGGATGGGGGATGAAGAGACTTTGGTGACGTCTCATCTGGACTAGCAGGGCCCTGTGGAGTCACTGTAACTTCTTCCTCTTGGTGTCCAGTAACCACGGAACCCCCGACATTTCATTGGGCAGGTGGCTGTGTGGAATAAATGAGGCTTTTTCCAAATGTCCTTGTACCTGTTGTGTGATCACATGACAAACATTTGACCTAGGAGACTAGAGCCAGAGATGTCGTGAGATATCTTCTAGGAAACCTCCCTAGGTGCCAGGTGACAGGTGCCTTTTATGCTTACCTTTCTGTACTATCCTTGACTTTTCAGTGTAGACTATGAAGGCAGTGAGTGGCTGAAGCTCTGGCAGCCATGTTGGACTGTGAAGTTGAAGACCATACCTATAAGGATGGTCATGCAGGCAGCCAGAGGGAACCTACATGACTAACCAGATAAGCCCTGAGATCCATGTGCTGGGGAGAGAATAAACCATTGGCTTATAGTCTAATCTAAGACTTTCTGATACAAATCCTAAAATTCTTGCCAGGGGTACCATTCTGGGGTTGGACAATGGAATTCTTTAAGCACCAATTGCCTGTGGGAGACAGAAGGATGTCTTCTCAAAGATGTCCACATCCCAGTTCCTACAACCTGTGACTCTGCTATGCTGTCACCCAGCCTGGAGGAATGCAGGCAACTGGGGGAATTAAAGCCTCTAGTCTTCTGCCCTCCCGCTGGTGAGACTCAGGGTTGTCTGGGTGGCTCATGTCATCACAAGGATTCCTAAGCTTGGATGGAAGCAAGAGTTCCAGGAAAGACTGCCGAGTACTGGCCTTGAATAGGACGGAAGGAGTCATGGACAGAGGGTCATGGGTGTCTCTGGAGACCTCAGAAGAACCCTAAGAGCCTTAAAGAGAACTCAGGCCAGCAGGCTCCTTCCCTTGAGCCCACAAGATGCTTTCAGACTTCCTGCCTGCAGAACTGGAGGACAGTAAACTAAGCAGGCATCATGGGACGTCCTCAAATTGAGGGCCATTTGTTACAGCTGCAGGAGAAACAAGGATGCCGCTGCCTATTCCCTTGGGGGAGCACCTGTGTCACAGAAGGTGACACCCTAACAAACCTTAGGGCCCCATGTGGCACCCATTCATCAGCTCCCAGGGGAAGCCCTTCCTCCCCGCATGTCTCTGTTTCTGGTCTCTCCTTTCACTACGGAGGGAAGGACGGACAGATGTGTCTCTGGATTGCCCAGACCTGGTTGGCACTTTCCCAGATCCCTGAACCTGACACTGACTCAGGATCGGGAAGTCCTCATCCCCGGGGGAGAGGTCAAGAGGCAGATACTGTCCTCCAGTGGCAGGGGTAGGACCCAGACCCTTGTCTTCCTACTGAGCCTCCATCTGGCCACGCTCTGAGCCCTGCCTCTGAGCTCCTGGCCCACCCAGACTTACAGCAGCAGCTTCGCCTGGAAGCCGTGAATGCAGCATCTCAGCATCCACCTGGATCCCAGGGTTAGCAGCCGCATCCCCACAGGACTGCCCCCAGGATCTTGGGAAAGTTGGCTTATGGGTATTGCTACTCTGTACCATGCTCTCTGCTCTCTTCTTGATCTCACTCTTTGGGGGACAGCCTTGGGCCATTCATCTCCTTCCTTTGCTTTGGGCCATTCCCGTGTGCTACTTGGCAAACTTCTCTTCATCCCATAGAACCCACTGTGGAGGACCCTTCCTATAAGCCCCTTTTCTGACCCCTTCAAGTAGCTGCTCTCTTCTCTGGCCCATTGATGCCTTGAGTTCACTGGTGATGATCTTGATGCCTCCCTGTCTCTTCTAAGCCTTGATCTTCAGAGCTGGGACATGTCTGCTGTAGCTCAGCAAGCATTCACTGAGCTCTCTCCACATACTAGGGGCTGTCACCACCCTGGAACAATGGCACCAACTAGCCAGTGAGGAGAGAAACAAATTGTACTGTGGACATATTCAAGGTGCATTAAAACAAAGCAGGAAATAAACCAGTCAGAGGAGTCCGGGCTGGATTCTGTGACCCAGGACCCAATACAGAGCCTGACACACTAGCCATTCAAAACTGCTCAAACTAGGGGCTGGAGAGATGGTTCAGCAGTTAAGGCACTTGCCCTCCAGTGCCTAAGGCCCTGGGTTCAATTCCCCAGTACCCACATATGCCAGACCCACAAGGTGGTGGCCCTGGTTTCTCTCTCTCTCTCTCTCTCTCTCTCTCTCTCTCTCTCTGTATTTCTCTGCTTGAAAATGAATAAATAAAATTAAAAAAAACTGCTCTAACTGGATTAGACTGGATCATACTCCCATGTGAAATTCTCATGTCTTAAACCTTTCATTTAATCTGGGCCATTGTTGGTTGATTTTTTTTCCATACCTAGAAAAATCCATACCGGAAAGTTCAGGAAAACATCCCATTCGTGTTTACCGGTTGCAGTGCATGGCATGCTTCCTTCAGCTGAGTTACCGTTCCCCCTGGCCTGTCAAAGACAAACTTCTGCCTGCACTCTGCTATGGGCACCCAGATGCCTACATAACCCAGTGAGAGAAGAGTAGCCCCCGGGACGCTGGGGAGCCATAGGGACCAGGCAGGACATAGCACCTGCCACCCCAAGGAGCTGTCCTGGGCCGGATAAGGCATCCCTACTGTGTGCTAAAGTGGCACCTGCTGTCGGTCGGTGTTTCCTCTGGGTTCCTCTGAACTGGCACGGGGGCATTAGTGGGCCATGGAACAGCTTATGAGGACTTCATGACCAACCCACAAGGGAGGTGACATCTCTTCCCATCTGCACCTGCGCACCCCACTTCCTGGTCAAGAAATGGACTTGGGTTGGTTAAATTCTTGTCCAAGGCCCTGTGGTTGGTAAGTTCCGGGGCTGGGTTTGAACCCAGGCTGCTGGAAGTCAGAGCTAATGCAAATTTGAAGTGTGGCCAGAAGGACCTCTGACCTTGACGGCGATGGGGCTGGGAGAGTTGACATGACCTAAGCAGGGCACCCTCCCGTCAGAATGTCCCAATACGGGCTTTCTACGGTCTCCACTCCGCTTGCTCAGATGTTCCTCCAACAGTGACTGAACACTTTTGGGTCAGGCTCTCTGCCATCTCAGCCCTTCCCAGACGCCCCTCCCACACCTGGTCTTCCAACCATGTTTCAACTTCCCTGGTCCCCTGAACACCCCACTCTCTCAAGTCTTCCTGGGACAGTGCCTGGCATACCATAGTCACTTTGTAAGTTTTATTGTCTAAATGGGCAAGAAGCTTGAGGTCTAGGAATAGAGAGCGACAGGAAAATCCAACGTAGAAAATGAAAGTGTGCCAGGCATGGGGGCAAATGCCCATCGTTCCAGCGCTTTGGAGGAGGAGATATGCGCATTGTAGCTCAAGGCTAGCCTTGCTACATAGGGAGTTTGAGGCCAGCCTGGGCTACAGGAGACCCTGTCTGAAAACACAACACAACAAAACCAGAACCAAAACAGATTGCAGATGCGGTTGCTGGGTGTGCGTGGACACTGTGGCAGGGGAGACGCGGGGAGGGAGCACAGGTAGTGGGCACAGTATGGGGGGCGCAGATGGTGGGGGATTAATGACAACAATGGATGTGGCTTGGGAAAGCAGCAGGCAGGGTTCAAGGAGCTTTCACCCTGCCCCCGACGACAAGGACAGGGATGACCTTGCATTAGAGACATCTTGGTTTGGGGAGTAGGGAGAAAAATTTGGTGGTCTTCCAGTTTTCCCATGCTGTCCTGGGTAAGGCGCACGGCCCCATGTGAGCCTCCGATTTTTGAAGACTTCATCGTGTGTGGAGTATAGACAGCATTTAGTTTTGCTCCACATTGTTCTCAAGTTCTCAAAGAAATTTATTTAAAGATTTTTGGGGTCCAGGGAAAATTGTGAATGTGATGAGTGTCCTAGGCAAGCTGTACACTGGTGCTTGGGTCAGACGTAATTGGGCTGGAATCTTAACTCTGCCAATTTGCTGTGTGACCTTGGGCAAGTTGTTAACTTCTCTGAGCCTCTGAAGATGGAGATAATGGATATCGTAGAGCATTTCTTCAGAACTACAAAGCTAAAGGAGAGCTATCATCCGGGAAGCATCTAACACTGTGCTTAGCATGAAGAAGCCACTTGAGAAATGACTGTCACCATCATCACTACCATTGTTGTTGAGACACAGCAGAGCAACTGCTTTGCAGGGTCACTTTCTCTGCAAAATACAATGGTGGCGGGGTCTCAGGCTGAAGGGAAAATTCAAGCATAAAGGACAAGGCTTGAGCTTTATCTGATGTAAATATGAGACCAGATTTGGGAGGGGGGCCATGCAACAGGAAAGAAGTGACTCACCAGACAGAAAAGGCCAGTGAGGAGCACAGCGGAGGGGGACTAGGTAAAGAAAGTTCTGGAGTGGCCAGAGAGTCTCCCAGTGAGCTTTGGCCGGAGACAAGGCCCAAGCGAAGCTGGCACTGGGGTATCGACAGAGTCTGTTCCCATCAATGAGGACACAGCAACCTGCACCTGGAAATGTGTTCGTAAGCCTGGCGTGCCTGTTCGCAGTGGACGCCTCTCCAAGGTCAGGAAGGTTCGGGGAAGAGAGAGTGGAGTGTCAGTAGGTAGGGGTGGAGGTTCCTGGGAGGCGAATCCAGGCGGCTGAGCCAACACGTCGCCTGGGTGGGCAGTAACTAACTGGGAACATAACTGGTGTCCATAGGCATTGGTTATCACTCCCCCAGCCTGAATGGCTGGCTGGGTGGGGGTGAGCGTGTGAAGAAAACCACACTGGTTGGCATGTGGATTTTCAGAACCTGGTCCCAGCCAAGCTTGGGAGGGAAGAGTGGCTGGGGGTTGGTGTGGAGACCTGGCCAGGCAAAAAGGCAGCCTCCTGCCTCATCTCCGTGCTCCTGGGACACCCCCCCCCCCCGTGCTTCTATATGGCATGGTATGTCATTGTCTGATCACTGGTGGGACTTGTCTACTAGACTGAACTCCTTAAGGGAGCCATCTGGTCTTTTATGTACTCATGGGCTTGGGGCCAAGAGATGACCAGGCTCTGGGGAGATAGAATGAACAGACAGACATGGTCAGACAGACAGGGAGCTGTAGAACTTTCTGTCCTGGGGTGGGAAGGGGAGCCATCCGAATGCATGCCATGGTGTGCCGCACGAGATCTCCTCCCTTCTCTCCCTCAACTACGTCCACTTGGTGCCATCCATGTGGCTGCGGCAGGTGTTTCTCCAGTGAGGCTCAGGGTGCTGACCACCACTCAGCTTGTAACCCTCAACCTCCAGGGACCAGAGGCGGGAAGGCCAGTGTGACCCTCCTGGCTCACGTCCTAGCCAGGCTTCTTCTTCTTTCATGCTGAAAGCATAAACTGCTCCGTGACCCACTTCTGTCCCTTTGGGCTCTCATCTCTGCTACCTTCCGGCCTTGCCCCTCCACTCCATTAATCGGCATTCCCTCTGGGGCACCCGGGTTTCTGTGAACACAATCCTTGTGTCCCGGAGCTTCTCTACCTTAAACTTGCTCACTCACACACAGAGCCATCTCCGTGCTCCCAGAATCCCCTGTGCTTCTATTTGCTTGCGGTGTGTCATCATCATCTGTTCACTGGTGAATTTTTCCCTACCAGAGTGGACTCTTCCAGAACAGAGACCCATCTTTCAGGTCTATCCTGAAAGTACCTGAAGCAGGGGTGGGAAGGGGTGGGGGTGTAGGCTGCAGAATAGGAGCTCCCCCTTTCTTGTCAACGAACTTGCTGGCTAGGACACGTGCTTCTGTCTTCCCCTGATTTTGAGTCAGAAACTGCGTAGAGAAGACACTCATGGTCATGGACTCTGTTCTTCTTGGCCAGGACAGTAGCTGCCCACCTTCCTTGGATCCCAACACACACATTTTAAGTCTCAGTGTCCCAGAAAGTAGAGTGTAACTTACAATTGATGTGGACCCTGAATTCATTCCCCCTCTCCAGAAAGTAGGTTTTGGGTGAGTAGGTTAGTTACCTAGCCATACCTTAGAGCCCAAAGCAGATGCAACACCGTTATTTGGGTGCCCAGGGGAAGGGACCATGGTACTTTCTGGTCACAGTCCTTCATGGCCATATGCATTTCTTGGAACTGGGGATATAGCTGACATGTCTCTCCTCTCCATTTCATTTTCAAAAAGTTTGTGGTTCAGATAGACCCTCATTCAAGTCTATGAGTCCTCCATGGTCCCACCTGACCACGAGGGATGCTGGGATCTCAGAGTGTGGAGGAAGGTGAAAAAAGGTGAAGTGGACGAGGTTGCTCAGGTGGCTGAGAAGTTTTGTGACACGTCAGGTCCTCAGGGTCCCTGCCAGTGTCTTTCACAGGGCCAGGGTCTGCTGTCAACACTTCGACTAACAGGCTTTGAATTTAGTTGGGAATTTTCTTAAGTTCAGGGGAATCTGTTCCCCATCCACCCCTCACCCTCTGGAGAAGCTTCAAGGCCAGGGAGACCCCCACACTCAGAGGAGGAGGGAGCAGAAGAAGAGCTTAGGTGTGGCTTCTCCCATCCTCAGAGAAAGCCAAGGGTGGGCATTATCATCTCCACTCAGTACGCAGAGAGCAGGAGGCAGAGATAATTAACAGTTAACTAGCTCAAGGTCACGTAGCCTGCAAGCAAGCAGCTGGAGACATGGAGTAAAACTCTTGAACAGAGAACCTTGGGATCTTGACCACTTCCAAATACTCTCACAACTCCCCCAGCAACCACCCTCCCCCTGACCACTTGGCCTTCTCTCACTCCTCCCTCGCTCCCCTCTGCCCAGGGCCCTCTCATTGGCATGGGTGCTCTTTCTTCCCCTCTTCACCCCTCTGATTTCTATTCATTCTTTAGTTCTGTGTTTCCACTCACCTCCCCAGGGAAGCCCTCCTGGATCTCACAGTCTCACTGTCTCATAAACTCACAGTCCTGTAGCACCAAGAGCTTAACACACACACACACACACACACACACACACACACACACACACACACACTCAGAGTTGTTGAATTAGATCTTTTCTCCCATTAGGGTTTTGAGCAGCCTGAGGTCAGTGACTGAGAACAACACTTCTTTTCATGATGTCTCAACCCCTGGCCTGGATCTTGGGACTTTGTAGAGGTTCATCAAAGACGTAATAACAGAGCTGGGGAGATGGCTCAGTAGTTAAAGGCACTTGCTGGCAAACTGTGCCATTCTGGGTTCAATTCCTCAGCACCTACATAAAGCCAGCTACAAAGTGACTCATGTATCTGTGATCCCAGCCTGCCCAAAATTCTGGTTGTTTGCAGTCTAGCAGTTTACAGCTCATTTTCATTTTCAGTGGCAAGAGACCCTGTCTCAAAAAAAAAGCAAAGCACAGACACCCCCCCAAGTTGTCTCCTGACCTCCGAGGGCAGACCTGGCATGTGCACCCATATGCATGTACACACAAATAAACAATAAAAAGTCTTGAAAATGATGTAAACCATAAAATAAATGAGTGAATTGTGGCTGCAAACTCAAAATGTACATTTCATTTGAATTTGAATATGGGGATTTGGCAAAAGTAATTATTTCAGATTTACAAAAAGGAAAAAAAAGAAAAGAGAGCCAATTTTTTAAAGACAGAATCTCATACTCAGGTTATTCTAGAACTCAGTGTGTAGCCCAGGCTGGCCTCAAACTTGTGGCAAATCCTCTTGCCTCAGCCTCCTGACTATATAGGATGCAGGTGTGAGCCGCAGCCCTACTCTTACTGAACTCTGATAAATTTTAGAACTTTGTGTTTTCTTCTCCTCCTGACCTGGACACCATCCATAGATGGTCTCTGAGCAGCTTTAAATGGTGTGGAGGGAGGAGAAAGTGGCTAAGGTCTCTTCAGAGGACTTCTGCCACTGGTGTTCCCTTCTCAGAGTCCTGTTTTCTTTATTATTGTCTGCTCTTCTTCCTCCCATCTCTCTCTCCCTCCCTCCCTTGTCCTAAGTCCATTATGTAGTTTGGAATGTCAAAAAAGGGTGCTTTTGCCATCACGACTCAGAGAACAACCCTAGGGCCATACAAAGGGGTACACCATTTCTGGATGTCCCTGAGCTGGCAATGGTTATTTGTTCATTCATCGGTGATAGTAGGTGACATTCTGCACTGTCATGATCTCTGTGGGCACAGCACTGAGCACTGACATACTGCCCTCATGGCCCTGACTTCCTGGTGGTGGGAGATGACAGGTTAAAACAAGCCAAATAGGGATGGAGAGTTATGGGCAAATGCTTATTGCCTAAGTGTGAGATCCTGAGTTCAGATCCCTAAAACCCATAAAAGGCCAGATGAAGTAACACTTGTCTGTAATCCCCAGAGAGGGGAGGCGGAGACAGGAGAACCCCCAGAGGCCCTCTGGCCAGCTAGCCTGGTGCATGAAGCAGAAAACAAGAGACCCTGCCTCAAATAAGGAAGGTGGCAGGACCAACATCCGACGTTGTCCTCTGACCTCCACACGCATGTTGCCTCACATGAGGGTGTGCACTCACATACACACGCACATCGCATGCAAACCACGATAAATAAAGATACAGTGGCAAATAAATAAATAAATAAGTCAAATAAATAAATAAAATGAGTAAAGGGGAAATAGAAGGGTGAGGGAGTGGTTGACTGCTATTTCATATAATGTGGTTGGAACAAGAGGGGTACAGACCTCTAAGTCCCCAACCACCTCAGGGTACTTCCTGTTTTGTATAGAAAATAAAAGGCTTGGAGAGGTTCGGCTACCCCAAACTACACAGCTCATTAGGCCACAGTAAACCCACGATGTGAGGCTACAAACTTTTCCCACATCATCAAGGTTCCTCTGAAAACATCCATGACTTACAGGGGCCCTAAAGGTGCTATTTTCTGAAAATGCCTCATGTTCACACTGACTGAGACATTTCCAACATCCAAAGAAAGAGGTGCCTGGTGGGTTTGGCCTGGAGTTTCATATTGCAAATTAGGAACTGCAATCCCTCAGCCTTGGCTCCCTAGCCTGGAGAGAGGGAGGAAGGTGGCTAGAATCATGCATTGGCAGGGTCAAGTGTCACTCCCCAGCCCTCAGGCTGGCACTTAGTGGGATGCATCCATGGGATGCAGATAGAACAGGACCTCTGGCTGGTAATGTCCATGAACTGCAACCAGAGTGTCCAACCTGGAGTCCTCTGGGGACATTCAGGGTATACAGGGCACAGGAAGGAGGTGAATGGAGTTCCACTTATCACAGAGGCATGAGTGCAAGTTCTGGATTAGTCACCTTCTGCACTGTGACTCTGATGTGTGCTCCCTCCTGATGCCTTGTCCTGCTTACCTGGGAAGCAGAAGCAAGGCTAGAAGGGTGGTGGGAGCCTGTATGAGTCAGGGGTGGCTAGCAGGGGAGATGCCAGGAATGTTGGCCCTGCTCTTTGAAGGCTGCTATCAGAACCTCTGGATCAGATGGGAGTTTTGCTAAAGAATAGAAGAGATGAAGGTGCTGGTAGTGATGGTTCATTCCAATGCTCCTCTCTGCCCACAGGTGAATGTAAAGGTGAATCCCAAGATGAAAGTGAGCTTTGAAAGCAGAACAGAGGGATAACACGAACAGCTTATCTTTCCTTCTCTGTCAAGACTTGGACACACCTTCTTTCTTCACGTGCCCTTAAATAATGCGCCTTCACCTTAGCCAGCTAGGAGCTGTGCAGCCCCATGGCCGAGTCTTTTGACTTCTCTTATTTATAATAATTGATTCATGACTCATTATTATTTTTTAAAGAAATTCCAGGAAGCAAAAAACAAATCAGTCTGTCTCTCCTCTCGCTGTCTCTCTTTCTACACCCTTTTGCCCTCTTGCTGTTTGCATTCATTTCAATAATCTTAAGAATTTCTAAATCCAGCCAATGATCAGTATTTCTGTGTGTGTCTCTTATGTGCCAATACTCAAGAAAGTCAGATTATGTTGGGAACCAGGGGGCAATGCGCACAGGCGCAGTAGTACCTCCCATCAACTTCTCGCCACTTCAAGACAAGAGTGTCCAGAAAGGCTGTTGGCTTCCCTAAGATCAAAGCTGCAGTCTTTCCTTCTGCAGGAATAAGAGCAGAAACCAGAACACCTTGCCCCTTGTAGGCCAAGTGAGGCCCATGCAGACATGAACTTGGAAAACACAACTGGGGACAATGGGGCTGCTTCTGCTCTGGGAGAGCAAGGATGTGGAATGACCAAGCAGAGGGAAAGGCTCTTGATGTGAGAGGAGCTAGGTGATCTCCACAGAGGGAATTTAACCAGCCCCTTGTTCTTCCCAGCAAGGAAAGGGGTGAGAGAAGAGAGGGACTTGGGTGGACTTGCTTCTGGCCCAGCTGCTTGCTGCTCCTTTGTACGGCTGGAAATTCTCTG
The DNA here is from genome assembly GCA_004024765.1 of Zapus hudsonius. Lineage (NCBI taxonomy): Eukaryota > Metazoa > Chordata > Mammalia > Rodentia > Dipodidae > Zapus > Zapus hudsonius. Next base: position 13,574 of record PVHP010021155.1, read on the forward strand.
GGGGACACGTAGAATGGGGCAGAGGGCAGACAGAAGCTGGGGATAATCAACACAGAGGGAGTTTCTTGCTGTCCCTAGAGACACTGCTTCCTGTGGGTCACAAGAGAGGGTAATTCCCTGAGTACCAGCCATGGAGTAATCCAGGGATGCTGCTTGTGGAACAGGCCATACTAGTGCCCACTTGGAGATGTGATCGAGTTCTTTCCTGAAAGGATCAATTTGGCTATCTGCTTGTGGATTCCCACGGTAACTTCTTGACAAGCTTCACGATCCCACCCAGCACTCTGCAGACCACTAGTGCCCACACCCAGCCTGCCTCCCCAGCCCCACCCTCGAGGCTGGATTTCTCTAAGAATATCGGCCTGCTAGAGAGTTCAAGTTGATAACAGAGAGATTTCTCAGTTATCTGCTCTGCAAGAAGTGAAAATCAGGCCTGGGGTATTTCCTGGATGCTGCTCCGCCTTCCTGTGTGTCCCCTAACAGGTGGCTGTGTCCCTTCTTGTTCCTCAGCAGGCTCATTAATTTAAAAAGCAGCCACAGAGGCAAGTAAACAGTTCCCAATTCTTATTTTCATCAAGAGGTGAACGAAAATAATCATCTCAGGAGACCAAAAAAAAAAAAATCCTAATGAAAACCAGAGAGCAAAAGAGAGGAGGCTGGGCCTGTTTATCCATCTGAAGTTATTAGTGGTGTCTTGGAGAGAAAATTGAAAACCTGTTTGTCACAGCTCAGGTGTGGGTAGTCAGCACATCTCAAGAAGGGATGAAGGGATCTTTCAGGAAATTCCAGTTTCTCACCAAGCCCTCCCCAAGCTGGAAATGTAGAAGCGTCAATGACTTGACCCTTATCCGAATGTTCAGCAAAGCAAACCCACCCACGCCCCAAGAACCACCACGCACACCAACTTGTGGGAATAAGTGAACTCACAGCCTCTGGACATCAGTGCAGCTTAGACGGAAGTGTCTTAAAATCTTCCGGCCACTTCCTAGGAGGCCACAGCCCAGCTTCCTGAGGTGGTCCCAGGCCTGAGAAGCCCCAGTAAGACAAAGTCTCTGGCTACAGTTCAGACCTGGGGCCCTAGATATCAGCTCTTCCCATCTAAGTCATGGCTACACGTGGAAAGAGACTTTTAACCCAGCCGTCCCCTAGCTGCCTGGAGGCAAGTGCCTGGGCTGGGCATCCAGGGTGCCAATCCCACTGCTCCTGTGTGCATCCCACAACCCTTGGGAAGCATTGCAATTCCAACCCTTTCCAGCTGATCAAGGAGAGAGAAGGGGTGTGTGGCTCGGAGAGAAAGTTCAAGGGGGTCGGCGGCACGTTTGGGGAGGGGGACACCAAACAGATAGTAAAAACACTTAAGCTGTTTGATGCACAAGTGACCCAAAGCCACCTCTAGTCTGATCGTCCACTGGGAATTACAAAATGTTTAAAAGATCACAGTACTAAGATTTGTAAATAAACCACAGATTAAAAAGTGTAAGTATGCCAAGTCACCAATTTCTGATCCTATTTTCCCAAAAATAATGTCACATAATCCATCTAATTTTTTTGGCTACATATCTTTATTCATCTAGCCAAAATCTAAGGAAGGCAAATAGCCACCAGAATCATGTCCCTAAAGCAGTCCTCATTCACATTGCTTTCTTTCTCTCTCGGCATCAAAGCTTGTCATAAATGTTTAATTAAATGGAAGCTGTCTTTCCACTGCTAATGACTAGCAGTCTGAAAGGCTTTTCATTTTTTTAAGGAGGGGCAGAATGCGTGTGTGTAAAACGGTTCCTATTAATTTCCTGATATTGACTCTCTGGCTGGGGAAGAGCATCTCTGCAGACTATGTGAAAGGCAGCCGCTTGGACCGAGAAAGGCGACCAAATGCAGTATGCGTCAAACAGACCATAGCTCAATGAAGTCACTTAGCGATTCCAAACATGTTCGGCCATCACTCAACTGTTTGCACCAAGAATGTTGGGAGGGGGGTATGGGATATGGGAGCTCTTTCCCAGACATGCCCATGTTTGGCTCAGAATGGGTTAGACCCTTGGGGTCACACCAGTTTCTCCCTTTCCTCTATCTGTTGGCCTCAACTCCTTGCATCACCATTCCATGTTGAGCTTAACAAACAGCCCTGCAGTGCCTGCTTCCAGACACTGCCTCAAACAGCCTCCAGTCTTAGTTCACATCAGAGGGAACACACACCAGCCTCGTTCCACACAGGGACATATGTGTCTCTCTCTGCTTGTCTTCCTATGGGTGGCTTGTGCACACAGACAGATTTAGCAATGCAAATCCAGTCTCTTATATTAAAGTCGGTTGCTAAATGCAGCTTGTATGACCTGCAGAGTTTTTTTTCCCTCTCGTGCTTATTAATGTGTCCCAGAAGCACATGCTTGCCTCATCTTTACACCGTGGGGGCCCCTTGGCTCCCAGCACACAGCACACATGCCTCAACGACCCTGCAAGATCAAGGCCAAGGGCTGACATCTCAGCCCACTGCTCCTTCAACCTCCTCACGCCCTCACCTCCCTCCTGCCCTGCCTGCCTGCACAGTGCTGACTCGACTCGCTTCTGGGTAACAGACATGTCACTCTGCGTGGAAGCAAACCGGCGCTCAGTCTAACCCGCAAGTGACTGCTATGTATTAGAACTTGGGCTTGTTTCCTGTGAGAGACGCATGTATTTTTAGACTTTGTCAACATTAAAACACACACATGCATGCAGCCAGCCACCTCGGACAATCCATGGGGCTCATGGACATTATGAAACGCTCTTGAACTCAGCTTGAGAGCCTGGAATAATTAGGATTTACCAAATCAGGATTCTTAGAAACAACAGATTTTTTTAAAAAAATATAAACAGATGATGTGTGTCTGGGACTTTGGGGGAGTAAGGGGAAGAGAAGGGGAAAGGAAGAGCTTTTGGAAGTCTTCATCCTGAAAGGATGAGCAGCATGGAGCAATTATTTTCCCTCCTCATAGATGGTCATGTTGAATCCAAAGGCAAATCCTAATGATCCCACAGCAGCTGGAGCCCATTGGACTTTTAAAGACACTCTCTTGGTGTTTTCATCACATCGCAGAACATTCCAACGAAGAGATTTGGAAGGGGGAGGGTGGGGGAGGTGGAGGCCAGAGAGTAGAGTATGGGGTTTGCTTATTGTTTTTCTTTCCTCTGAAACTAACCCAATCAACCTTGATCTGCATCGCGGCAGAGGGGTGAAGTGGGAAAATGGTGGAATGTATTGGGGACTTACTTGGAGACGAGTGGGGAGGGGGGTGCAGAGGGGAGGGGCAGGAGGGGAGGGGAGGAATCAAATACCTTCTAGGCAGCAGGTCCTCCATAATCCAGAATGGGTCATAACTTCCTCGTTCTTTTTGCTGGTTTCATTCTCGCTGACACTTTTGGTCTTGCAAACCCCTCTGGAGTAGAGCCAATAGTCGGTCCCCACAGCTATGGTCATCAGACTGAAGGCAGCGAAAGCACCAACGGTGGTTAAAAGCATTTGAACACCTCGATCAAACAGCCCCATAATTCTTCATTATATAAACACCCAACCGACTTCTGGTTCTCAGGAGCGTGTGTGTGAGGGTGTGAATACTAAAGCCAAAAGAAAAAAAAATAAAGATAATTCCACTACTAATATAATGGATCTATGTGTGAATAAAGAATATGGAGATATAAAAAAAGGGAGGTAAGAAAGCCCACGGAAAAGAGTGCGGAATATAAAGCACACGGGAGGAGAGGCTTGCCTTTTGAGATCAGAAACTGTTCCAGTTGCAGTGATTTTTTTTTAAAAAAGGGAAAAATAAATAAATAAAAAGACACCCCCCACCCCCCCAAAGTGAGATGCCTTAATCTCTTTTCCTAAAATTCTGGTCTCCAGTTTCCATATGTGATAGCTAATTTGGAGATGGCTTCCACAGTGCGCCAGGGAACAGCGGAATTCTCAACACCATCTCTCATGGTCCGGACCTAGACAGTTCGAGATCGGGAGAGCCGAGATGCAACCTTTGGGCTTCGTTCTGGGCTCTGCGGCCTGCGCCATGAAAAGGTCCGCGGCTTCGCCAGTTCTCTTCCTTAAAAAGGGGGGATGGTGTCTCGGGCGCTTTCGTTTCAGACCAGACTGCCCGGTCTTCTGCAAAGCCCTGAGCTCAGCTGCACAGGTGCGGGGGTCTCGCCTCCCATGGTTGTGCCCCGGCGGTGGCGGTGGCGGTGGCGGCGGGCGCGGTGGTGGCGGCGGTGGCGGTGGCGGCGGCGGCAGGACGAGCAGCCGAGGCGGTGGTTATTTGTTGTTGGCGGCGAGGGTGAGTGTTGGCGAAGTGGGGGAGGGAGGGGGTTCCTCCCGGAGAATCGAGGCGGGGTTCCCTCCCCCCCTCTATCCGCAAAGCTCCGGGAAGCGAGCAGAGGGGAGCGATGGTCTCGCTGCAGGCAGGCCCGCCCGCCCGCCTCCCCCGCCGGCGGCCGCGCGCTCTCCCGGGCCGGGCGCTCCCACCTACTGCGTCGCCGTGGTGCTGAACTGGACAGCTCCCCGCGCCCGGCGCCCCGCGCTGCGCTCCGCTCCGCGGCGCCCCGGCGGCCGGCCAGGAGCAGGGGGCGAGCGGGCCACGGGCCTCCGTCCACCCCCCCAACCCGGGGCGGCCAGGCCAGGGCCGAGCGCGGGCTGCCTGCCTGGGCCTCGAGGACTCCTTTCTCCAGTTCCCAAATGAGCGCTGTCCGGAGCTCCCGGAGCTCGGAGGAAGGCGTAGCTGGCGATCGCTTGCTCTCTCCCTCTCCCTCTCCCCCCTCTCTCACTCTCTCTTCTCTCCCCCCCCTTGGTGTTTCTTCCAGCTCAGCCTCCTTCTCATTCTATCTCTACGTGCCCAGAGCTTCAAATACAGTCCTCCCATCACATGGACACAAAACTTCAACCAGCCGTTTCTCTGTCTGGAAGATGAGGACATAGAGCCTGGATGGGTAATTACAAACATATCTCCATGTGCTTTTTAAAACATGGGTCCCACTTTGCTTGTTTTTCTTTCCAGAAGGGGGGTTTGCTTGATTTTATTGGCTGGGTAGATAAACCTCTTTCCTTGTTCCCCACCCGGGCTCCTCGTCTCTTTCTGGCTAAGGTGGGGGGTGTGCATCACACTGTCTGGCTCTGGGTGTTTTTCTGTGAAATTTCAGATCTTGCTTCCACGAGCAGACATTTTGGAAAGATTATTCATGGGGAAGGGTGAGAAAGGGTGACTGGTAACTGGGGCTCGGGCCATCATTTTCATCTCAAGGATAAACATGTTTGCAGGGGAAGTGGGTGAGATGTGAATCTTTCCAAGTTTCTCTGTCATTCATAATTGAGATTTGGAGAGATTTCAGGAAAAAAAAATCTAACTGCTATGAACAAGGAACCCAACCTCCAACCCCAGCTAGGCAGAACTGAGAGCCTGGGTTAATTCCTGAGTCACCTCTCTGTTTATAACTTTCCCTAACGTGACCCTGGAAAGAGAAACAATTCCTGCTGCTACGGATGACATGTTTTCTGTGAACAGATTCATAGTTAGGCAAGTTAGGTTAGTTCCGGAGAAAGATGCAGAGGTTGGAGAAAGATGTTAGTCCAGTGGGCAATGGGTCCAATTTCATAATTCAGTTATTCTCTATTTCTTTTCCTTGTGGTCTTGAGACCATTTTCTGTACAATTTCTCAGTCACCTGGAGGTTTTGAGTCTGGAGAAAGTATCTGAAGTAGAAACAGTTTCTTGGATGTAAAGCCCATCACCTAGCTTCTTTCCTCACCTTCCAAGTTGCAGGTGAAGGCTAGTGAAATCTTTTCAGCATAGAAAAACTACCTGTGTCTCCACCCTGTACAGAACTTCCCCTTCTCCCACTCTGCTCCCTCCCCAGACCAGAAGGACTCTGCTAAGGGGCAAACACTGTGCCTTTGGTGCCAGGAGAGGGTTCTGGCAACCAGAGGATAGAACCCAGAGCTCTGCAACCTCTGTTAAGGGCTTTTGGGGGACAGCCAGAGCTGTGCCTGCAGGCAGAGAGTTTTTCTCAGGATTTGAATTCTTGCCTGGGGAGGGTGCAGGTGGGAATGAAAATGAGGAAGGGCTGGTCTGCTGATCCCAGGGGCAGTTCAATGGTGGCTCGAATGGGTGGTCTTCATGGCTTCTGTTCTTGAGGAAACTTAGGGGTAGGTAACAAACCTCTGAGATCATCTAGGCATTGGTGGAGTGGGGGTGGAGAGACGCTTGGGTGTCCTCACAGGGACCTGAGAGGTTTGCGCTCACTGACTGATGCTTGTCACCTTGGTTGCCTTTGACCTATCCAAGAAGTCCCTGCAGAATGGGGACAGAGCCCTTCTTCTTATCCCCTGTCTCTTTCAAATCAAGTTCAGAGCTTTGTGCTCCAAAGGCACCAGTAGCTGAAGCAGAGTCCTCTAGTTACCCATGGAATCTGCTGACCTCCGAGCCACCGGCAGCGGCTCAGCTTTAGCAGTACTTGATTAATCTTCTGGCCACATCATCGTGGAGAAAAGCACAGGGGTGGGGGAGGACAGTGAGCAGTCTTCATAGCCCGTATGGAGAGAGCAGAGGCTCCTGCCTGGGGAGCAGGCCAACCATACTCTGGGACTTGGCAATTTCACACTCTGGGATTCTCACTTTCAGTATATGGGAAATGGGTCCACTCCTTGCTGGAACTGTTCTCAGCTACTCCCTGCTTTCCACTACTTGCCACAGCATTCAGACTTTGGTCACCATACTCAGCACACTTCATTGTGTGTATGTCACCCCCCCCCATTGCCTTGTAAACCCCTTGAGGTCAGAAGCTAAGTTTTGTTCCTTGTTGTGTCTCTGAGTCCTAATGAGGATCTGGTTCCATAGTGAGTACTTGGTAAAACATGACTGAGAACCCGCAGTGAGGACTACATGTGGTCGTAGACAGGCATGCAGTAAGGGGGTGCCTCTCATTTCTTCTCCCTCTTTGTCATCCAGGGTGGCCTTCAGCTTGTCTTCTATGTCACCATTGCCCTTCCACTTCCCAAAAGAGTTCTGTGTCATGGGGTCCTTCCGCACAGCAGACAAAGCCACCTGGCCTGGCACTTGGCCCCATAACTACTTGGGATGCACCACGTGCACACGCTTAGTGGATGCTGAGTGGAAGTCTAGGGGAGCAGCTTTGTGTTTCTTGGGAAGGGCTTAAAGGAAATTAGCCGAAATGCCACAGGCCTATTTTGAGCTGCCTCCTTGATGGAGTGGAAATAACATAGGATTGGGGTGCAGCAGACCTGGCCTTGAAGTACAAGGCTGCCATTTCCTCCTTGCTTGACCTTGGACAATTACTTAGCCTCTCTGGAAATTTGTCTGTTCATTTATCAAGCAGGACAGTGAATGAAAGCAATGCTGTGTGATGCCAGCATTACTGCTAATAGCCATGACACCAGCTGACATTGATTGGGCATTTTTAACATGCCAGGCACTGACCCATATTGAATCTCACAACAATCCTATCAGGTAGGCATCACTGGTATTTCTGTTGTACAGAAGAGGAAATATGGTCACATAAAAATACAAGTATCTGACGGACAGTTGTGCTCTTTGGGAGAGCTCTTTGGGTTGAGCTCTTTTGGGCAGAGCTAGGAGTCAAGTCCAGCAGTGGGGCTGGACCCAAGCTTGAGCTGTCTGAGAACTGGCCTTGCACTGAGGCTGCTAGCTTCTTGGTCATGGACTTGAGTTTATGGAGTAACTTGTGGGTGACAGGTATGTTCATACAGATGCCACACTTAACTCTCCAGTGACTCTTAAATGCATGTCAATAACTTTTTAAAATTTTTTCCCCAATAACTTTTTCTATAACCCAGAAAACAAAGGTTCAGAGAGGTCATATCTCAAATCCAAGGTCATATGTCCAGGAGGTAGAACAGCAGTGATATGAACACTTCACAGTGATTTAGGCACTATTAATAAGAAGTTCAATGTTGGTTGATTTGTTTATTCATCCAGACTCAAGTATCTGAATAGGTCAGGTGCTGTGCTAATTCTTGGTGAGCTGGCCAGTCCCTGTGGAGCATATTAAGTGAAGAGAAAGAGTCAGATATGCTGGTCCATGCCTGAATTCTCAGTACTGAGGAGGCAGAGGCAGGAGAATCACCTCAGGCTTGAGGCCAGCCCGGCCTACATAGTAAGTTCCAGGAAAGCAGAGCTATGTCATGAGACCATGGGCAGGGGTTGGGGGAGGAAGCAGAAGAGGAGAAGAGGAGGAGGAGGAAGAGAAAAAGAAGGAGGATGCGGGAGAGGAGGAGGAAAAGGAGGGAGAGGAGGAAGAGGAGAATGCAGTGAAATACAGTACCAAGAGGTAGTTAGGCCAGGATGGTGGTAGGTGGAGAGCTGAAAAGAGAATGGTGAATATTCCTTGCTGAGATAATGGCTTGTACAAAGGTTCCGATGTGTGAAAAGAGATAATTGGCCAGTTATGAGGGGGAAAACAAGTATGGCTGATGCTAAGATAATAATGGGACTTGTTTTAAGCTAAGCTCCTGGCAGCCTTGGAGAGAAGACTGGAGCTTAAGAATGAACCTAGTGTGGCTGGTGAGATACCAAGTGTAGTCAGCTCCATGGGGCTTGGATGAACTTAGACACAGTTTATGGGAGGAATAGGATTTATCTGAAGCTTACAGATCCAGGGGAAGCTCCATAATGGTGGAAGAGACTGGCCTCCTTTCACAGATCCAAACCAAGAGAAAACCACCACTAGCCAGCCAGCACCCCAAGCAAACACACCCAAACCAAACAGCAGGGAACTCAAGTAGAACTCAAGCACTCTGCACATAATTTAGGCTGGAAACCAGATCTGCCTCCAATCACACCTTTGGGTAGGACCCCAGGATCTGCTCCCAGTGACATCTCTTCCAGCCAGTGAACTGGAAATCCAAGTCATAAGATTTAATAAAACTACTAAATCTATCTATTGAGGGGCATATATTCAAGCTACCACACCAAGCCTGGGGACGACGATACCGTTGTGACAGCTCTTCAAGTCAGTGACAGGGCTGCCCTGGATCAACGTAGGGACAGAGAGGGTGGAGAGAGTGGAGGTGCTCTGAGGCATTCGGGGTGAAATTTGTGAGCCTGGTGTCCATGCTGAGATGAGCGAAAGTGAGGAAGAAGCAGGCGATGGGGGTGGTGCAGGGCACAGGAACAGAGAATTCTGCTTCATGTCCTATAGCTGGCTTACCACATTCTAATACCTCTTCACTCAATGCAACTTTTTCTCTCTTCTCTTCATGTCAATTAGGAGTGCAAATCAGTCATTGGATTACATTCCAGTCCTGATAGGATGCAGGCCTCATGAAGGCAGACACTTTTGGTCTGTTTTGCTCATGCTGCATGTCTAATCCATAGAACAGAGCCCAGCACATAGTAGACATGCAAAAACTGGATTTCTTTATTGATGTAAAAATCCCATTGCATGGTGTTGTGCTGAGGTGCTAGCGAGGTAGTGGAGACTGAACTACTCAGAGAGACCGGCACACAGACAGCCCACCTGGAACACAGTGGCCAGCCCAACAGCACCATGGGTGTCTGATGTTCCTTCCTGTATGTTCCCACATAGCTCACTTGGGGCACTTTGTCCCATGTTTGGAATTGCTGGTTGATGTCAGAGCTTGTCTGGCACATGCAATACATATTCCATGAACAAACGAATAAATGAAATGAAGACAGGTGCTGTGGGAGTCTGAGGTGGAAGGTATTTAGTTCCATCTTGGAGTGGCTCAGAAGGCTTTTAGGTGACAATCAGACCACCCAAAGCCAGAGGACAAGGTCATAAGTAGTCATGAGAGGGACAGAGGATGAAGCAATAGGAGAAGCCAGTGTCCACAGTTTAGGGCGCCTATAAAGTCTCACTGTCCTAGACCAGCAGTAAGGTGGACAAGCGGTTGCGGTGGGAGCTGTTCCTGGGATAAAGCTTACCCTGTAAATGATCCTTCAATGCCAAGTTCATGGTTTAGGTCTTGACGTTTGTTTCTCTCTTTCGCCTCCACAGTTGCTGCTCACACACCTTAAGTGATCACTGTAGATGTCAGAAGACGGTTTTGTTTTCAGCCTGACACCCTTTTGTCTATGATCTGAAATCTCCCCCCCCCCTTTGCCGGCCATCTTCCTGGGACATTAGACTCCATCTCTTGCAGAAGCCCTAGTGTTTAGAGATTCCCTGAACCATGGAGGTGCTGGGTGATTGGTTTTCAGATGCAGAAAGCATGTTGTGATTGTTGGGATTAAGCAAGAGGAGTGAGACGGAGCATTTGGAAGGAAGGAGGGGAAAGACTGCAGGGTTGGGGTGGGGGCAGCTGACATGGTTCATGGGGCCTCTGTGGCAGAGATGTCAAATAGAAAAGTCAACCCTGGGCTAAGAGGAAAAGATGCTTTCGAGGAGCCAGGGAGTTTGACTCCTCAGGAATTCTCAAGTGTTTGCACCAAGGGGCTGGGGTACTGTGGCAGAAAACTCGGGTGTGGTTAGTTCTGAGCCCAGGGGTAGCAGGAAGCAGAGCTCCTGTGTGGAGGTGTCTGTGACAAGAATCCCCGCAGAGAAGCTGCTCTTCCACCCGGGACTGCCGCCCCCAGCCAGAGCCATGAATCACAAGCTGCCCCAGCAGGCTGGCGTGGGGTTCCCCAGCAGCTGAGCTATGCCAAGAAAATCTTGATAGAAAATTAATAATACGCTTACTGTGGAGACAGACTCAAATCACAGGGCACGTGGAGGTTTCAGGAGAAGAGCAGGGAGAGTGATGAAGGGCAGCTGGGACGGAGACTTGAGGGACTCCATGGTGGATACAGAAGGTGAGACACATGCTGGAGGAATCCAGGCCAGCAGGTGTGGAGGATGGTTCTGAGTGGCCTAGAGACCAGGCTCAGCCACCCACCTTTTTCTCCCTCTCTCTTTCCCTCCCTCCTTTCCAGATAAGCGAATCTCTCTGGATGTTCCTGGATTGATCCAGGGTCCTGTGCTGACCTCAGGCCTTTTATCACTATTTATCTCCCAAGGGGGTTCATCACCCAGCAGCTAGCTTGTTCCCTCATTCACACTGGTGTCAGCTCAGAGTGGTCAGCCTTAACAGCCCTCATCTTCCACTGTTGTTTATTGTTTTAGTTATAGTATAAAGGTCGGGGCTGGGCTGTGTCTCTGTTATAATCTCTGTCTCTTGCACAGTGTCTGGCACATAGTAGGCATTCAACAAATAGGTATGGACCAACTAGTAAGGGTCCTGGGTTCCTAGGAAGGGAGGTCAAGTCTTAGGCGCTGTGGAAAAGGCAGTGGCCATGACTGGATGGGGTATCTTGGGGCAGAATCAGAGTCCTGCATGGGTTAGGGTTAGAGTCCCCCCCCCTCAGCAACTCAGAGCCTGCATGGTGGCAAGGAGGAAGAAAGTAGGGGACCTTTCTGTGTGGCTTCCATCAGATGGAGGAGGCAGCTTCTGGGGTGGCTGAGCAGAGTGACACATGGGCTCCAAGACCAGGTCCTGGACTTGATACCTCCTAGCAGTGTGGCCCCAGCTAGGTGACAACAGCCTACATTGAGCCTGGAGGTGCTGTCCTGATAATTAAATAAAATAACGTGGTAACACACTTCTAGATCTGCTTCATAGTAAGCCCAAAATAAATATTAGCTACGTGTTGGGATCCTGTTGGTCTGTGTATGCTTTGAATAAAATACAAAGTGGGAAAGATGTGGTTTCCACTCAGAAGTCCTGCAGTCAGTAGCGCTCAGCATAATGTGGGAGACAGGATGCTGGGGGAGGAGGAGGAAGGTGAGGACCACTGTGCCCTCCAGAGAGCAGGAAACAACGGGAGCCAGTTTTGAAAAGTGAGCAGATGATGAGGAGAAAGGACCTGGGAAGGGGTTACTAGGCAGGAGGACTCGGGTGCAAAGATGGGGGGCCAGGAAAACAGAAGTTGGTTGAGCACTCACTGAGCCTGGGGTCTCTTGACCGGACCTTCCGGGAGGTGGACACGAATCAATTGTTCACACAATGGGTTGTTAGTTGGATCCGTGGTAAGTACATGGCGGGTGTGTGGGAGCTACAGATGATTGATTCTACATCACCAGTGTGCTAGGGGGCTGGGCTAGGAGAGGAAGTGAGGCTGGGAGAGGAGGTGAGGCTGGAAGAATTGAGAACGTCTTGAATTCAGCCTGGTGCCCACTATGCCTCTGCCTAGCTCTGTGAGATAGATTCAAAGAGGAACATAACAGTCTGTCACCGGCAAAAAGCAGTGACTATATGCAGTGGATCAAGTCCAGGGGGTGGCAGGTGACAGGGCATGGCTGGAAAAGTATCCAAGAGCTGTCACTTTTGACCCTTCTTTCCATTGAATGGAAAACCCACAGCCTGGTCCTGCCTTCTGGGAGTCACACCTGCAGCTCAAAAGGCATTGCTTGTTGGCTTGTCTGGCTGAGCAGAGTTTATTCTCTGCCCATTGGGTGCCAGTTGAAAGAGGAGCTGACACCACACTGAGACATGTGATGGCCAGTGTGTATATGGGTGTGGGAAGGGGAACCCAGCCGGCTTCATGTCTGTCCCCAGTGGCCACTGTACAGGTAGTAGTCCGTTGTGCTCCACTTTCTGCCTGGCTACTGGAGTTTGGGGTGGGGGATGATGGTGATTCCAGGGGCCTCTGTGAAGGTTTATCCTTCCCTGTCAACTTGATCAGGTTTAGAATTCCCTGGGAGATTGAGGCACACCTCTAGGTATGTCGATGGGGGTGTTTTCAGAGATAATTAACCTAGCGGGAAAGACCCACCCTGGATGTTCACTAGCCCATGGGCTGGGGGCCTGGACAGAATTAAAAGGAGAAAGTGAGCCGAGGTTTCCACTTCCTGATGCACCACATGACCATACCTCTCACTCTGCTCCTCTTGCCAAGCCTTCCCCATCACAAAGCAGATTAAAAATGTTCAGAAACTGTGAGCCAAAATAAATCTTTCCCCTCATAAATTGTTTCTGTCAAGTAGTTTGGGCACAGTGGGGCAGGGGAAGCCTGGAGATGGGGGCGGGCACTTCAATGGCAGTATGAGAGTGTCACAGGCCTTTTCCTGGTAGGCTATCATTCTGGGGCCTTCCACCCCATGCATGTGCTGATTGGATCCTTATAAAAGCCACCAAGGCCACCATGGGTTTGGGAGTACCTTTGAGACATGGCCCTGCACCACCTACTGTGTCCATCTGAGAAGGTACAAACTGAGGTGGGTGGACAGAGTGTATCAGGTTGCTCCTTCCCTGAAATACTCCCTCTGCTGCCACCCCAGGAGCCTGATACCCTAAAACCCTGTTGGTGGCAGCCTGGGTCCCTTGCCTGTGTTTCCTGGTGGTGGGGGGGGTCTGTTATTTCAGACTGGGAGCTCACTTCTTTTACTGTGACAGCACACTCCTCTGGCCTGCTTGAATTTAAAACCCACTGCTACCAGAGGGACCAGGGCTGTGAACACATTTACTCTTCACAGCAAACCCTCGAGGGGAGGCTGCTGAGGATGGATCTTTGCTCCCAGGCCCCACACCAGGCCAGCCTGGGTCCTAGCTAGGCTTCCCCCACCTCATTCTCTCCTCACTGTCACTTCTTCCACTACCCTAAGCCTGAGTTCCACGCTGGGTTCTTGTCCCTGGAACTCATCACACAGCTTTTGCATTACAATAATTTTTTTTGGAGCTAGGGTGTCATGAATTCCAGGCTGGTCAAAGATGACCTTGATCTTTGAAGGCCTCCTGCCCTCACCTTATGAGTGTTTGGGATCATGGCCATGTACTACCACACCCAGTTTATGCAATGCTGGGACTCAAACCCAGGGCTTTGTGCATGCTAGGCAAGCACCTCCCAACTGAGCCACATCCCCAGCCCAGTCCTTTGCATTTTTCAGAGTTTGAACAGAGCAGGCCTTCATAGATACATCATCGATAAGCAAAGTGGGGTGGGAGGAAGGATCAGAGAAGAAAGGCTGATCATAGGAGTGTATCTCCGTAAGGGAAGAACCTGTTGACTGTCCAGGCACACAACACTTGCTGAGCATAGACTGTATGCCAGGTAGTCTTCGCTTTGTGGGAACTCATTTAACTTTGAGAGCAAACCCTTGAGGGAAGTTCAGTCATATCCCTCGGTTTACAGAGGGACAGTTCAAAGCACAGAGAGGTTAAGTAACTTGCCCAAAGTCACACAAATAGCATGTGATAAAGCCCCAAGGCAGGCACAATATAGAGCTTCATATTTGTGGATCTTATCCTTGGAACTTCCTCTTGTCATGCTGCATGGCAGGGGACACTGAATCTTGGGGGAGGTGACCATACCATGCCTAACAGCCAGCAAATGTCAGAGCTATCATTTGTACACATCTCTCTGTCTGCAAAGTCCTGGCCAATAAATAGTCTTGAGTTCCAGAGTGGGTGGAGGCTGAATGTCACATCTCCTTCCACCCTACTGTGTAGAATGAAAGGATGTGTGCACTTGAGCGATCACCTTGCTCCCTGGGTTGGGCTGCAAGGTTTAGCTAAGATCTGCCCAGCGCTAAGGGGATTCCATCTACCCCAGGAGTCCAGGGTAAGTGGGCTGTGGACAGAATATCAGGTCTGAGTTCCAGTGCCTCATTTCTTCATCTGGGTAATGGGAACATAATAGCAATCCCTTGGTACAGTAGGGGCTAATTTTTAGGGAGAATCAGGGACTGTGGTACCCAGAATGCTCCAGGGAGGCCAGGGAATTTTCACCCATACAGGTCCTGAGATGTGGCCTATGGCTTCTAATCACCTTCCCCCTCTCCCAGCTCTGCCCAGCATTTGCCGTGGAGGTCCAGATATAACCCTCTTGTCCTTACATGTGACAGGCAGCCCATGAAAGAGCACCGAGGAGCTCAAGCCTACCCGTGGGTACCTTTTCAATCTGGGCCATCTCTCTTGCCTGTCTGCATCCTGTCCGCATCCTGTCCATGCCCAGCTCTCTCCCATCTCTTTCAGGTTCCTGTGGATGGCTGTGTGACTCTACATATGCACACAGTCACAAAGCAGACATGCAAACTGTAGCCACGCAAGCAGCCTACACAGACAGACCTCTCTGCATGCGGCTGTAGAGGAGTGGGCGCCGCTCATGAAGATCGTAGCAGGCACCTGCCTTACACCTGGCTTTTCTCATTCAGACAACCACAATCGTGGACTCAGTCCAGGTCGTAGACATAGCTCAGATTCAGTCTTTCAATAGTGGCATCATGTTTCCCAGTGAGGAAGTACTATAAATTCTTTATTGACTCTTCCATTGATGGGTGTTTTGCTTTATTTCCTGGTCTTTACTCCCTGTGACAAACAGCGCCACAGTAAGCATCCGTCCTTCCAGACTGAGCTTTTATTTCCATGAAATAAGAAGCAAGATTGCTCAACTGAAGGGCACATTTTTTAAACATTTAAAAAATATCTTTGTTTATTTGAGTAGGAGACAGGCAGAGAGAGCACACCAGGGTCTCCTGTCACTGCAAATGAACTCCAGATGCATGCGTCAGTTTGTGCATCTGGCTTTAAGATACTGAGGAACTGAACCCAGGCTGGCAGGCTTTGCAAACAAGTGTCTTTAACCAGTGAGCCATCTTCACAGCCCTTTTTAATTTTTTTTTGTTGACAATCTCCATACATGTATATACTGTATTTTGGCCATATTCCCTCTTGTTAATGTTTTTGTCCCCCCTCCCACTGAACCTCCCTTCTATTTTTAATATTTATGAGATATTTATGATAATATTTATGAGAAAGAGAGGGGGGGCTCCAGACACACACACCCTCTTGTGCACTTGGCTTTACATGGCCACTGGGGAATTGAACTCGGGTCCTTCTGCATTGCAGGCAAATGTCTTAACCTCTAAGCCATCTCTTGAGCCCTGAACCTCCCTTCTTTCTCTCTAGTCCCACATCCTCTTTGAGATCTTTTAAAATGTCTTTCCCTCCTCCACCATTGACAACTGTTGCAGTCAGCTTTCTAGTTGCTGCGCAGAAATGACCCAAACAAAAGTGGCTTGTAGAGGAATGGGTTTATTTGGCTTACGGACTCGAGGGGAGACTCCATCCTGGCAGGGAAAACGATGGCATGAGCAGAGGGCTGGACATCACCTCTGCCACAGCACTGCAAACAGCGGCAGGAAGGTGTGCCAAACACTGGCAAGGGGAAGCTGGCTTATAACCCCATAAGCCCGC
>PVHP010021156.1:0-29796 GCA_004024765.1 Zapus hudsonius
ATTTTTGAGACATAATCTTGCCATGTGTTCATGGTTGGCCTGGTACTTCCTATAAAACTCAGGCTGGCTTTGATCTCAAGGAAATCATCCTTGCTCAGCCTCCCAAGTATTAGGATTACAGATGTTCTATAACAACACCCGGTTATAGCTTTCTGTGTTTAATTTCGTCCTAACTTTTTGAGTTGATGTATAGGGTTTTATATTCTATTTTTTATAATAATCAATATGTATGCTAATAATAGCATTAATAATTATGCAGCTTTTCAGAGGATATCTCTGATCACAGGAGAGGTAACTATTACTTCCATACAACCGTTATATGACTTTGCCCTAGTAGTTGGTAGCAAGGAGTGTAAGGTTCAGAGTAACCCCAATTAAGTTCAGTGGATCACTTAGTAGACATGAAAGTAAAAGGGGGACAGGTTGTGAAAAAGAAGGGGTCAGCAAGAGGAAAAATGAGGTCAATGTGGGGATGAATATGATCAAAATACATTGTATACACGTGTGATATTTTCAAAACTAAAATAAATGAAAATATGTGCTAGAAAGAAATAATAGAGCCTTTATGGTATTTGTTTATTTATTGTTTAGATGGACTAGGAGTGAATAAAGTATTAAGTGATTTGTGAATGAGAAGTATGTTGTTTGAAAGTAAATGATATGAGTCTAAAATAGATCATTGGAACTTGGATTAACAGGGACATAAATCAAGAGATAAATTTGTGATTCTTTGTTCCTCTTAAAGTATGTTTGTAAAAATAATGATGTATTCAGGAAAGTGGCTCATATACAATACATTCCAACAGAGTTAAAACCAGTGTTTTAAAAACATCACAGATAGTCAAGAGTAGCCAAGAAACAAGCCGAGCAGCCTTCAACTAAGTGACTCTTGCCTTCTTTTTTTTTTCTTTTCTGAGAAGCACTTTGGAATTTTCTTTTCTTTTTTTAAATATATATTTATTGTCCATAATGAGTTACATTATTTAGTGGGCAAACAATGAGTTGTTATCCCCAATTCCTCAATGCCCCCCAATCCCCAATCAGCTGGATATCCTCCTCCGTGGGTCATCTGGATCAGTCCTTGTGGCAGGGGACCATGGATAGCCTAGTACTCAGCCTGGTTCTCCTGGCCCAAGTGTGTTGTCACAGAGGGGTGCCATGCCTCTGGATAGTCTCCCCCACCACGGCTCTCACAATCTTTCCACCCCCTCTTCCGCTCAGTTTCCTGAGTCTTGGTGGGTGAGTATTAAGGCTGCTTTAATGTTGTGAGCTTAGGCGGCTTTGTGTCGAAAATTGTTGGTTTCTGTCACACTTGCTTATCTTGTCTTGATTGAATGGCTGTGGCTGTGGGTCCCTTGTTCATCCCGTCATTCTCTGTGGGGCTCCATATGGATTCTCCATGGTATGACTGTGGTGGCTCATCTCTTGCGAGAATCTCAGCTATTGGCCTACAGTCGGTTGGTAGGGTTAGATGGGCCACAACTCTCTTGCTGCATCCTGAAAAATACAAACACAATCCCTATCGGAGAGTGAGATCAGTATAGGTTAACAAATATATACAATTCTGGATTACCTAGATTCTATTTTTAGTAGCTCCCTATCAATTGGTCCCATAGCGCATCTTTTTTTGGGAGCCCAAGAGTATGGGATCTGGTGCATATCGCACTGATTCCCCAGTTTCCCCACTAAGTGGAATATTTGGCCGAATTTAAAAGCTGTTGATTGTCTCCCCCAGGCCTAGGCTCCTCCATTGCACTAGTGCTCCTTTCTTGGTTCACTGTTCTCTCCCAGTAGGAGGTGTGGTCAGCCTACTCATGGCCATAGTGTGTGTTTCATGCCAGTGGTCTCTGTTTACTCCAGTGTCGTTGATCAGCTTCCCCTGGCAGCTTGTGCAGTGCCTTCTAGCACTGCACTAACTACCATCTGGGGGCTGGATACCATTCTGGACCTTGAGGGGTCTCTCGATGCTGATCGATGGCATTATGTTTTTTCTTCAGCAACAGGATTTGGCCTCAGGCCTGGGGAGGACACTCAAGAGCTTTGACAGAATTCTGTCTTGTTTTTGGAACCTCATGGGTCACTTTGGTCAACAGCTCAGTGAGGGAAGGAACCAGTGGCTGGGACCAGGGTACTCTTGCCTTCTTTGTGGGACACTTCTGAGGAATATGTTTTGTGCCATTTCTCAGTTTTCCATGGGATTCAACGTCACTTGCCAGGCATGATAATTCTAATAACATATTCTGTGTGGGACATTCTTCTTTCCTGTGGTCACATCCCCACCCCATGTTGGTTTTCCCTCTACTTACCCTCTGTCTCCAAGAGATGTGTACTTATCAGGCTTTGCTTCTGGGAAAATCCAACCTTTACTTAGTATAACTGATGCTACAGTACAGAGTAGATATGCAAAACCAATGGATATCATTTTCTTTTTTAGAAGAGCAAGTTCACATAAAAGTTGAATGTTATAATGAGTCACTGTGTCCAACACTTAGCTTCCACAATTACTCAATAAGCATGGTGCTTGAGGTCCAAAATGCATGAAATTGAAGCATAATACAAAATAGAAATAACAGGAGTAATGAAGTAGATATCATAATAATGGTGAGGGATTTTAATATACATTCTCAATACTTGATTCATAAATTAGCCATAATCAAGAAAAGTAATAATTATTCAAATAACTAACACTTGTTCTTTTAATACTTTTATTAAAATATTTTTCATTCAAATAGGTAACATTCCTTTAAAGTTATTTCTCTCAAACTGTTAACACAATAGCCACGCAGGATACTTTAATTCCAAGCAGTGAAATTGTCACATGATGCCACCTAATCACCATAGAGAATACCTCAGTTAACTCCAAAGAGTAGAAGTGTAGCACATATCATATTCACTGACTATAGTTCAATAAAGCTGGTTCTTTATTAATAAAATGTTAAGAAAATCTAAGTAAATGAATAAAGAAAAATGAGTTATCTAGATACCATGCAATACTATACAGCCTTTAGAGAATATTCCATCATTTGTGAAAACATCAATGGAACTCAAGGGATTTTTTTAGTGAAATAAAGCATCACAGAAAGTCAAATCCTGTATGAAATAGTTTTCCTGTGGATTCTAAACATGTTCATGGAAACTTTGAATCAGAAGCATCTAATGCAAAGACACAGAGGATAACTGGCTGCTAGAGGTAGCAAGAGCAAGACTAAACAAGCCTTCCAGGAAGCTGCTTCATCTCTTCATTTGGCAAAATGATTTGACCTTGAATGGGCCCCTGAACCAAGGCTGTGCCTTTTATAGACTGTGGCATCTGGCCTCACAAAATAAATTGTCCCAGATGACATTGGGGGTTGAAGTTAAACTCATGAGAATGGGAGGAAGTCATGTGACATTATGGAAAACAGTTGTTAGGAAGATGCAGAGTCATGACCTTGACCTACAAGGCCCTACAGACACTGACACTCTGTCATGTCTCGAGGTCTAACTCTGTTTTTGCTAATCCCACATATGGTTCAAACGGTTCCTTTAGGACACCACACACACTCCTGTCTCCAAGCATTTGAACTTCTTTCTGTCCTCCACCACCTGCTGTAATCTTCAGATGGTCTCATGGCTCTTCCTCCAGCAGCCTGTTCATATTCTACCTTTATAGAGCCTGCGTCAATTTCCATCTCCTTTCTCATTTTCTTCCTAGTACTTTTGATCATCTATTTGTTTGTTATCTAGTGTTTCCTGTCTGCATTAGAATGAAAGTTCTATCAAGTGTTGACTTCTTTGTAATAGTAAGGCACTTAAAGATTTTCTGGGGAGGGGGAGAATGTAAAAGCAGAAGAATGAGGGTGGGCTGCCAAACACTGTCATTGGGATACATGTTCATGATACCCAAGAACTCACAGTAGCTATGGTTTCATGCACAATACTTCACCATTGATGTTGGAAGGCTATATGAGAACTCACACCTTCTAGACTAGCTAATGGCAGATGATGTTTGCTGGGGGAGGGGAGTCAGGTTCTCAGTGGTATAACCATTGGTTTCCCAATAGTTTCCACAGTAGATAACCCTCTACCCATCCATGATCATGCAAGCAACCCTAATTTAACTCAGTGGGTTAAAAACGTCATGAGCCAGTATGCGGTTAACGGGGAGGAATAATGTTAGCGGTAGAGAGGGGAATAAGGGAGGAATAAGATCAAAATACCTTATACACATATGTAAAAATGTCAAAAATAGAAATAAATAAAAAAGAGGTTAAAAAAAAAAGATTTCCCATTATTCATGGGCTGCAGAGATGACTCAACTGTCAAGGCACTTGCCTGAAAAGCCCAATGACCTGGGTTCATACCCACATAAAGCCAGACACACAAAGTGGCACATGCATCTGGAGTTTGTTTGTAGTGGCTGGAGGGCCTGGCATGCCTTGCTCTCTGTGTCTCTTCTCTTTATCGCTTTATGCTTATAAATAAATAAATAAATAAATAAATAAATAAATAAATAAATAAATAAAGATTTTCCAAGTAAGAAATGGACAGAAAATAGCCCATTACAAGGCATTTTTCTTTGCTTTCTATACACAATAATTCTTCCCTGTTCTTACTGTATTTTCAAAATATTAATGACCAAAACTTTCAGCTCTGGGGTAAAATATTAAAAATTTCCTCATTTTAGAGAAAGTCAAAGCTTCAAAAATACATCATTCTGATAGTTTAGAGGTTCAATAGAGAGAAAGGATTAGCTTCTCACCAATCCTTGTAAAGCACAGTCTATTCATTGGAAGTCTTACCTACATGCATAGAGGCCAAGCAGCACTTTAGACTCTTGCTCTCAAGGAAGGAGCAACTAGGGTTTTCAGACATTTGAGGAAGGTTCTATGTCAGAGGCCAAGGACAACAGACAGTATGAAGGACTTTGGGTAAACATAGATGACATAAGGAACAGAGGGGCTTTGGGAAAGCAGATAGTTCAGTAAACAGAAAAGATACAATGAAGACATTACATCAATGAAATAATAGAATAGGGCTGAGGAAATAGCCCAGCTGTTAAAGGTGTTCCCATGCAAGCTCACTCACTGGAGTTCAATCCTCCCCAGCACTCACGTAAAGCGGCATCAGACATGGTACACACATCTACAATCCCAGCAGGCCTATGGCAATGGGAGATCCAGCCAGGACCATCCAGAAGCATGGGAGCCAGCTGGACTGGCACAGATAGTTCCAAAACTAAGGAAGACGCTGTCTCAAAAGAATGCAAGGAGAGGACGGACACCTTGAAGTTGTCCTCTGACCTCCACACTTGCACACTGGCATGTGTGTGTGTGTGTCCATACACAAATGTCTACATGCATATACACACAGAAATATAATATCCTTCTCTCTTAGAACACAAGATGTATTTTATCCCCTTTGGCTTGCTAGATGGTGAGCTTGCAGCCAGGGGTGTAATTCAACCTTGTCTATTCAACATTCACCCTGGGGCGAAGAAAGGAGTAAGAGAGAGTGCTTCTGGAAGAAGGTGTGTATGTGATGGTTTGATCCAGGTGTCCCCCACAAACAAATGTGTTCTGAATGCTCCATCCCCAGCAGATGGCAGTTTGGGTATTGGAACCTTGTCGGAACTGTGTTGTTGGGGGCAGCCTTATGGGGGTCATAGCCAGCTTCCCCTTGCCAGTGTCTGGCACACCCTCCTGTTGCTGTTGTCCACTTGATGTTGGCCAGGAGGTGATGTCCACCCTCTGCTCATGCCACCACTTTCCCTGCCCTGATGGAGCTTCCCCTCGAGTTCATAAGCCAAAATAAACCCATTCCTCCACAAGCTGCTTTTGGTTGGTTCTTTTCTGAGCATCAATGAGAAAGCTGACTACAACAGTTTGTCACCCTAAAGGAGCTAAGTTGTGAACTCATTATTTTCCAAAGATCTAGTCTTCAGTTCTCCATGCATAGACATTCAGTCTTGGCCTCAGAGTTTCTGATTCAGGCAATTAAAGTTATCCCAAAGCTTAAATAGACTAGAAACATTACAAATCCTGTAACTCCCACCTGCTCAGTTAGTGAGCCTGGGAATCCTTCATCTACACAGAAGGTTCTGCTATGGTGTAATGTTCAATGCAGCCGGTTTGAATATCTTGGGGTGAACAACATACAAATCAGGGGTGACATGTATTTGGGTTACACTCACAGGCTCCCTCTCACACAGAGAATTTCACGTGAACTGCTACAGGTGATCTCGGCTGATCTTCCTGCTTCCTCTGCTCTCACGTTCTTGCTCTGAAGGACAGTTTCTGAAGCACAAGGTCTCCTGTGTACTATTCTTTAAGGACCAAAACTACAGCAGGTGAGAAGAGGAGGAACGGAACAGCAAGGAAAACGAGAGAACTGGGGCATCCAGGGATGATGAAGGCACATTTTCTGTCCTCTCTCAAGGAACTTGCGGTTGGGTTAGAGGGTGACAGGTACATAGACATTTGTTGTCGACCTAGGTAGTGGGTACAATGGAGGAGCCTTGAGGATGAACAATAAGAATTTTCTTTTGACATGGCTTAATTTCTTCTTGTTTTATTTCTATTGGGCTTGCCTTTTCAGTGACACTCTGCTTTTAAAAGTGAGAAAGAAAAGGAAACAGAGCTATCTGCTAGAGCCAAAATAATGTGTGCATTATGCAGTGTTTGTGACGATTAGAAAAACAAAAGTACATGTGAGTGTAAGGATCATGTGTTTGGGGAGGGGGGCGTCAAGCTCTGTAACTTTCCTAAGAATATCATCATAATTTTCTCAACAACAGGATTAGTATTAGATCCCCGGGGGGAAGGTCGCAATAACCTATTTTCACAAGTTATTTAAAACTCAGACTAGATAAACTCCCCTCATTTATACCAGAGTGTAAACCTGTGAACAGACACTCAAGATAACAAGGACATGTAAGTAAGTGGCTTCCAGCACTAATTCCTCAGATTTTCAGAAAGTTATTTAAAAGTTAGAGCTCATAGGTACTGCATTTGGCTTAAGAAAGTTTAAAGGAAATCAGACTCAAATTCATTGGTAGTATATAATATATCTGATAGCTTATTCAACTTGACCCTTAAAGCAATATATTTTTTCCTATAATGTGTTTGAATTCTAACAAGTTTTGAAGAGTAAACTTGGAAACTTTTTAAAGAAAATGCTTTAAAAGGCTTTTAAAGCAAATGCTTCTGTCTCAGCGCTCATGGCTTCTGAATTATCCCCCGCTCCTTCACGAATCAAGCTGAAGTTTGTAAATTTTAGAGGTCATTTCTGTTTTCTTTTTTCCCTTATTTCATATTTTTAGCAATTATTAGGTCCTCATATATCACCTCTCCAAAATTGGTTTCACTAGTAAACTGAGAGATTCAAGTGGGATTTAAATTGTCAAAAAAATTGGGTCCACTCTAGTGCCTTTTAAATCATGGAAGTAATTTGATCCACTAGCTTAAGAGTATAGAAAATATAGAAATAAAAGGAACTGTAGGGTTCAGACATGGACTCTGAAGTGGATTATCCACCAGAGAGGCCAAGGAAAGCAAGTCGGCACTTGCAGAAAGAGCCTCAGCTTGTGTACTTTGGAAAGCCTCTAGAAGGAGGCAGGACATCCATAGAGGGACTTTGTTCAGTTCCTTATTATATTTATGTAGCTGAGAACATCAGGCTCACAGTGGGTGCACAGGGCAGGCTGCTAAGAACAGCTCAGGCTAGATCTGTGCTCAGCTCCCTTGCTCAGCCCAGCTCTGGGCTTTCTCATGGTAAAAAATCAGCACGGAAAACAGTTCGGAATCTGTGGGCATAGGAGCAACAGGTCACAGGCCACCACACTGCTCCAGAGAAGTTTACAGCCTAAACCAGCCCCATCTTTTAGAATACAGCATAAACCAGAGGGCTTTGTGCCATAGCTAGCTTCTGGTGCTGGCAATGTGCCACCTAGACAGTACACTTCCCATGTATTTTCCTTTTAAAATATTGAATTGAAAATAAAGATTTTATATAGTTAAGATATACAATATGATGAAATGATGTATGCATACATTGTAGAGTGAAAGAAAGTGAAAAACTTAATCAAAGGAAGTTCCAGTATGAAGGAAACATTTGAGCAGTCCCCTGCAACTTCCCCAGGTTTAAATCTAGCTTCCACCATTACCCACCGAGTGATTCAGGACGTTGCTTCAGCCTACTTTGTTGGACTTTGCTCATCTGTGATCTGGTCAATTACCATGGTCTTTGCTACTGAGATGATGGAGTGAGGTACATCCAAGTATGCAAAGTGCTGAACACAGGGACAGAAGGTACAGAAAGCCCAATGCATGGTAAGTGCAGGGTTTAAGGCTCTTCATAGAGGCCCATATCTTTGCACTGATATCCTGGGATATTCAGAGAATGTTCCTTCGTAAATTTTCTATATCAGATAAGGTTAAGACATGATTATTAATGAGGAAAACCTGTCCGTGGCAAGTTCAGAGAAAGGCAGAAATCTGTGAGCTAGCTTCTAGGCACCAGCTAGATTCTGACAACCAAAGAGAGAACTGTTTCTTTTTCTTGAGGGGTAGAAGTCAGGGAAGACCTCTCTGAAAAAGTGACATTCAAGTCCTTGCAAAGAGTAAGAGGACTCCTAGGGATAGGGAAGGGGTGGCTTGCCTAGAAATCTATAGCTACTTGGCCTAAACCTACTAAAAGGTCTCTCAATTCTAGACTTTCTTTTATTGCTTCAAACTGCTTCTCTTCTCTTTGTACCTTCTGGGGATCTCAGAATAGTCTGGATAGAGCTCGGATGCGACTCCCATGATAAGGAACTAATAGAGCTTCATTCTTCCATTGAAAATTACTGAGTGATGGCTATGTTCAAGTGGTAAGTGTTTAAAGAATCAGAATCCTTCTGGTAAACATTCTTTCCTTTAGACCAAAGGCCTTCTAGTGAGAAGGGTCAATATTCACTCTGTATACTTCAAGATTATAGCTGTATCCTTTTTTTTTACTTTGAGATTTTTTTTTACTGGACACTGGGAATTTAACTTGGAGTTGATAATGTAAAGTATAATCTGATTAAGTACTTAACACTATTTCTTACATAGGACTAGCTTCTCAGCTTTTGTTTATTTCTAAACAAAGATATCTGGGGAAAAAAAAGTATCTGGGATCCAGGAATGACCAATGCCATCTATTACAATCAGTCTGTAATATTTTACATATATAACTAAAAATAAAATAATGGCATGCATAAAACCCCTTTACTCATATCATGAGCATTTTCAGGAAACAAGATGTTTACACAGTTATTTTAGCTATTGAATTATATATTATTCTATCAAAATCTTTTAAAAATATTTAATTTATTTATTTGAGAGGTAAAGTGCAAGAGAGAAAGAGGATGGGTGAATCAGGGCTTCCAGCCACTGCAAATAAACTCCAGATACACGTACCACCATGTACCTCTGGCTTTATGTGGGTACTGGGGCATCGAACTCAGATCCTTCTGCTTTGCAGGCAAATGCCTTAACTGCTAAGCCATCTTTCCAGCCCTCAAAATATTTTTAATTTAAAGTTATTCATTGGTAGCTATTTATATTACTACTGTATTTTAATGCCATTAAAACTGTTATAGCAAATTACTGATTCACAAATACAAATTTGTGAATTTGTTGGAGTATTCTTATCAGTTAAGTTCTTAAAAATCAAATCATTAAAACAAATGATGTTTAATTTTAAAGCTTTTAATGATGATGGTCAAATTATCCTTTAGAAATTTTAAGCTACTTGACATTCCCAAAGCAGCCTATAAACTTGTCTTTTCTTTCCTTGTATTATCACCTCGGTGAGTGATATGTATTTTAAACATATTTGCTTGACTAAAAAGTGATAGCATTATTGAGTTAAGTTGTACCACTTTGAGTACCAATCAGAACAAGTATCAGTTGTACATTTTAGGCCATTTATATATTTCTTATTTTGTTCATTTGTACATTTATATCTGATGTACGTTTATTTATATATCTTCTATTTTGTTTGTATCAAATGTGTCTCATGCATTGTGGATTTTTTCCACATTTGATGTCTATCTCAGTTTAATGAATATTGTAATAGAAACTTATGGTTTTGAATTCATCAAATCTGTTATTCTTTTACTTTGCAACTTCTGGTCTTAATTCTTTCCTTAGAAAAGATAAGCAAGTATTAATCTATATTTTCTTTTAGTGACTTTTACGGTTTCAGTTATTAAAATCTGATCAGTCTTGAATTTATTTCAATTTAAAGTATATGATACATAGGTGTTCATATGTTAACATTTTGCTGCTTTAATGTATTGATAAATCTATCCTTTCACTGGTGTGAAGTGCTTATATAGTGCATATATATAGTGCATATAGTGCATAGTATATATATGCACCTATAAGAATGCATATATCAATCTACTAAGGATCTTTGATGTAGGGAGAGTAAAAGCAGAGACACCAGGGAGTCCATGCAGCAAAGTAATGATGCTAAGGGTGGGGGTAATAGGAATGGAAAGGAAGGATATAAATGAATAATGGATGAGTCTTGTCTTCTGTTTGAAATGTAAGGGTCATAGGGAGAGATTAAATTAGCTGTAATTGTTTAAAACACGTAACTAAGAAAAGTGTCCTGTATATAAATGAGGAAGGTAAAGTTGGCTGTGAAGTGTATAATGATCATCAATTTCATTATTAAAATTGAGTTTGTGGCCCCAATGGAGGACCTATGTAGTGGTATATTTGGGGGAAGAAGGAGGAAAGAGGAAAGAGATAAAAGGGAAAGACAGAGAACCACAATTTAGTTAAATTTTTAGGTATGTTCTGTATTTAAAAGAGAACACTGCTTTTTTTTTCTGATGTTTCATCTACCCGTGAAAGATTTCACTCTTTATCTCAAAAGAAAGCAGTAGCCAGCATCTCCATGGAGTGTGAGCATGGCACATTGGCTTCGCTCTGATGTTCTCCCTTCCCTGGCTTCTCTCTCCTACCCTGCTTTGGACTCCCACAAAGGCTCCTGGAAACCTCCTCAGCCTCAGAGAGGTGTGGAGTTGGCATTCTGGCAGCTTCACTGGAGAGGGCACTGGAAGGAAGAGGCATCTACAGAATGTTGAGTTTTTGGTATTCCAAGCTTATTGCTGGTCCAAGCAGAGACCAAGGAAAAGGAGCGGGTGAAAATGAGAGGCTCCTTCTATATCTTCCCTATTAAACACTGTGGCTTGGTCCCACGGCTCACCTCTAATTGCTCTCTCCTTGGCTGTGCTGAGGCCAGCAGAAAAGCTCAGCGCTGTCACAGACCTGGGGAGGCCAGTGCAGCTGTCACTTGTAGGGGAGCACCTAGTGGCCCACTCTGGAGCTTCAGCACCTTATCCTATGGGAACAAGTGAGCCTCAGCGCTTCTGGGTCAAAGAAAGGTTAGTGAGGCATGTTAGGGAGAAAGAAAACAATTTTTTTCCAGGGTACAGTGTCCATGGTCTAAATCATTGATTGGGTCTGGGCCTCCTGTTCAGATGAAGAGTGTACTGCTGTTTGCTAGACCCCAAAGATGAGATAAAGGACATCTATTTTTGGAGACATTCACAATTTCCATATTTTTCCTTACAGATAGATGTAAAAACATTTTTCCCCAGACAGATATTTTCCAAGTAGTGGCTTTAAACAAGAGATTCTGAAGATTGGACAGTAGTCAGAAGTGGTAGTATGATTATAAAATGAAATGTTCTTTTCTATAAAATGTACTTTTACAATGTGTAAAATACAGGTTAGCTTACTAGCTCTTATAGTAACTCTGTGAGGTATTATTTTCCAGGTGAAAAAGCCAAGCTCAAATGGGTTAAATCACTTAACTGATTTAACCCAGACCTAACTCATGCTTCAACCTTGACTTTCTCTCTCCAGTCCCGCCCCCCCCACCACATTATTACTTCTTCCACGTGACTGCTTTCTTGAAGGCACACTTATTTTGGTAAGGAAAATGTTCATCTGTTAGATCCATGCATTCATGGACCATGCATGGTTTTAAGATTGGCATAATTTGTTTTGCTTGCATGACATGTAGGTGTTTATTAGTTTATCATTATATACATTTCTCAAATACAGATTATTAAGCATTATCAAGAATCACCTATAGGTTTGATCAGATAAAGACTTTTTGGTAAATTTGACAATTTAATGCGCAGGGAAATAAAGCTTACCAGATGGTATTTTGATAGCAAAGCAGAGAGCTGTTTGCCTAGACTGAAGCTGATGAAGTTACTGTTTTATACCTGAGTTCAATTTTGGTCCCATTTATTTATTTGTTATTATTTTTGAGCCCATTTATGATCTGCAGTAAACACAGAAAGGGAAGACATCTCCCAAATTTAAAAGATAATTCAGTCTTTCATTATAGAAATAACTATTCATCAGTACTAACAACATTAATTACTTTACTCTGCATTTGAAGATTTCCAAGGAAAGCTAGTTGCTAGTGTTGCCAGGACAAATGATAAGTACAATACTAGTGATGACCACAGTTTCACATGAAACAGGATTGGACAAAGGTGTCAAAGTGGTTCTTTCTAAGAGAAAGGGCCATAAAAGTGGAACAAAAGGTGGAAACAGGAATCCCACCATGGACCCACCGGCTCCCCCATGACCGCCTGAATCAGAGGTACCTATAGTCACTGAGCATCCCAGTGAGGTTGAGCCACAGGTGGACTGAGAGAGCTGGAGCCTGGCTGGGTCACCAGGCCCAAGTCATCTGCAAGGAGCAGCAGCAGCAGACTATGTTCTGATGGCAAAGGGCTCAACACATCCAAACACAGAAACTAAGACAGTGGGAACAATTTTTTTTTCAAGTAACAGAATGAAATCTTTTAGAAACGATTAGGATAGTCAAGCTGATTAAAACAAATAATGATTATCTTTTCCCTTCTTCAGTTTGCCTATCTTAACCAAGATGGAAGTTCTGGTGATTCATAAAGTTGTTTATATTATGTTTAGCAACCTGGGTGGGGGAGTAGGTTAAATCTGTCACTTTCCCAGGAGCCTAAACTCCCTAAATTTTGACCTCAGTGGTTTCTTATCTCTGATGCCAGTGTCACTTAATTGCAGGCAGGGCCATTCTCAGGGAGTAACTCTTTGCTGTTCTGCCTTGCTTATCAGAGAATGCCAGAACTATATGCAACCAGGTCAGAATTAAAAATACGGAGCACACATCTGAGAGATAAGAATGAAAGCATTTAAAAATACATCAAAGGCTGGGTGTGGTGGGACACATATTTAATTCCAGCACTTGGAAGGCAGAGGTAGGAGGATTGATCCATATGAGTTCGAGGCCAACCTGGAACTATAGAGTTCCAGGTCAGCCAGGGCTAGAGTGAGACCCTACCTTTAAAAAAACAAAACCAAACAAAAAAGAAAAAAATACATTGAATAATGTGAAGGACAATGAAAAAGAAAAGCTGTTGGCCCTCTCATGCTTTCTATTTATTTATTTATTTATTTATTTATTTATTTATTTATTTATTTATTTATTTATTTATTTATTTATTTATGTGAGGAAGTTAAAATCTATCTTCGTTGAAAAATTCAGCAATTTGTATGCACAGGAGTATAAATTTACATATACATATGTAATGTATTTCAGTTACAGATTAGATTTGTAAGTGAAAACTACCTCTGTAGTGAAAGATGGCAAATGTATTCATTTTTTTAGAATTACCAAGAGGAAAATGAATTTGTAAGTATTTATATATGAGAACAGCTGTAATTTCACTTTCAAGGAAACATTACACTTAAAGCCTAATAAAATGCCATTATTTTGTTCACATTTACATTTTCAAAAGAATTAGTATAAATTTTTATGTGTATTGGTGAAAACAACCTCACTTTATAAGCAGACAGAGATGGCATAGTCATATTGGTTTCTTTATAGCTTAACTATCATTTAAATGTTACTCATATGTGTAATACTTTATAAACCTTTTAAATATTAAGATAATTATGTGGATAATTTTTTACCTCATATTTTATAAGGCTAGAATCAGGCAGATAAATATATAAGGCTACGAACTCTTAATGAAAAACTTAATGAAAAGTAGAAAAAAAAATCCCTCAAAATTTAGTTGACTCAGATCCCCCTCCATAGCTAATTCTTTATTTTTTGGAGGTCTTTTGGAAATTTAGCAAAATATTGATTTATATGCTTTTAAAGTTTATGAATATAATATTATTAATTTTCTGCTTTATTTTATAGGAGACTGGAGAAAATGTGTTGAGCATGATGGATACACATATCCATCAGCTGAAAAGGCATTATGGAAAGGCTTCATGATAGCTTCAGTTTTCTCAAAGAAGTTTCGAATTGCAATACGTGAACTACTTACATGAAATATTACTTTGAAAACTTGAATATAATTAATCTGCTAAAAGGTATATATACATGTGACATTTTCTTACTGTTTATTTTTCTTTGGGTTAAATTGACCTGGAAACTGTGAGAAAAATGTAAGGAGGAAGTATAGCTTTTCATTGAGCAAATGAGTTTCCATCTCAGTGTTGGTACCTGCTCATCTTTTTTTTTTTCTCATCCTCTTCTTTTGCAAAAGCCTCTTGTGTGTCTTGGTCTGTCAACAGATCCAGCTCCTGTCATCTTCCCAAGATTATCCTTTTCCCTGTTCAAGTTGTAGTGTTGCCTTGTTATATCTTCCTGCTTCACAGGCATGTTCCTTCTTGAGGGAATATTGAAGAACAGTATTCCTCCCTTTACTTCAATAACTTCCTTTTCTGTATCTTCTCCCAACCACAGGGCAATTTCTGGGCACCATGCCCACCCATCCATTGGAATTAGGAAGATATAAATTCAATGCAACAAATAGTTCTATGCATCTTCTCTGTGTCTACAACTGTGGTAGGTGTTGGGGTGCAGGAGAGAAGATAGCCTTCTCATTCTCCAGGGGCTCTTGGCAGTTACCTTCCAGATTTACCTGCTCTATTTCAACTCTTTCCTCTCTTGATCAGCACCCACACAGCCTCTCCTGTCTTTCTGTTTCCTACTTTTCCTCATTCTATCATTTATCGTGTCTAGTAGTTTGAGTTCTAATCCCCAACTAGTTAGGAATATAAAATGAGATTCATTTTTCAAGCAAGTTTTCCGGACTAAGTAAATAAAATTTAAACATTTAACTACTTGTACTTCCCCAAATTACTCATTCACAGTCTATAATAATGTACAGACTATGCATTAGTGTCTCAGCGCTCACTTGGGGACAATCAGAACACTTTGTTTCCTTCATTAATTTTAAACTATAATTAGTTGGTGAGATATTTTCTGAACCATTTTAAAATGACATATCAGTAATTGCTTTGGAAAACAGTAGGGAAAAGTTCATAGAGATTCATGTGTCTAAGGATTACTTTTACACAAGTTTTTGAATTGAGAATTAGAAAGATTGCAGTGTTCACATTCTGGCTTAAATAAAAACGAAAATGATTTTTATCACCTTATACCATAAACAGCAAGAACGTACACAGATGTGTCTCTAAAATTGGAATATCATATCTGTGGAAAAAGAAATAAAGAACATGGGAGCACTGTGAAGCTAAAGGTTACCTCTAGATCATCCGGTTGCTGAATACAACACCTTTTTTTTCTCAGAACCATGCGTGCCAAAGCCTGGTTACCCAGGAAACTCTCCTTTCCTTCCCTATGTCCTTATCCACACCCAGAACAAAAGAAAAGAAAGACAGGAAGAAAGGAGAGAGAGAGAGAGAGAGAGAGAGAGAGAGAGAATAAAAGTCACTGTAGATGTGCTTGCCAGAGACTAGGAAAATTAAGCCTTGCTGTTGAATACATGACTACTTTAAATATCCCCAAAGCACCCTAAACTCTATCCTTATTGCTTCTAATGAAATTTTCATTTGTAAACAAATCCTACATTTAACAGAATCATATTTAAAAATTTTCTTTACTTATTGCTACAATAGTATTTTTTCTCTTGCTCACTGGAAACACACAGGATTTAGCTACATTTGGATTAAATATGCTTTTGTGAACTGTTTTTGAAATCTAGCCACCACATAGCAATGTTATAAAAGAATATGTGTGTTTTTTTAACACTAGCAAATCACTTGCTGCAATATAGCTTTCTTTGAGATGAAAAATGTTTCTTGTCCCAGATTTTCTTTTCTTTTTAAAATATTTTATTCATTTTCAGCAGAGAGAGAGAGAGAGAGAGAGAGAGAGAGAGAGAGAGAGAGAGAGAGAGAGAGAGAGAGAGAGAGAGAGAGGCAGAGCACATCATCAGGGCCACTACCTTGTGCAGCCTGGCTTACATGAGAACTGGGGAATTGAACCCTGGGCCCTAGGCACTGGAGGCAAGCACTTTAACCGCTGAGCCATTTCTCCAGCCCTGTCCCAGATTTTCATGTGTGTGTGTGGGCTTTACATCTGTCACCATCAAAGTATAGTTTTACCAGCATGCTACTTTTGAGAGCTTTATGGAGTGAGGGCTAAAATTATGATCAAGTGGGGAGTAAGCCACTTCATTATCAATATAGGAAGGGCATAGTTATTGATGTTCTAGCTTGAAAATCAGTCCATGAAAATTGATTGTATTAAATATTACTAATCAAGTGGCTGGGTATTTTTTGATCACTAAAACCCCAAATTAGATTAACTACTTTCTTACTAGATAGCAAGTGGCCTGTTTTCATAGTGTCATAATTTGGTAACTCACTCACTACGAAGCTTTACCTTCTAGCATCTTTTTCAGGGTGTCTCTTACATCTGTGTTCCTCAGGCTGTAGATCAGGGGGTTCAGCATGGGGATTACAAGACTATAAAACACAGAGACCACTTTGCTGTAATTCCAGGAATTCCCTGTTTTTGGTTGCTGCAGGTACATGATAAACAGTGTTCCATAGAAGATGATGACCACAGAGAGGTGGGAGGCACAGGTGGAAAATGCTTTGCACTTGCCCTGGGAAGACTGTATTTTTATGATGGAAAAGAGGATGCAGATATAGGAGATGAGGACAGTGAGGAGGGATCCAGTGAGGTTCACTGCGGAAAAGATGAGGAGTTGTCTCTCTTTGTTGTGGGTGTCAGAGCAGGAGAGGGCAAGGAGAGGGGGGTCTGCACAGTAGAAATGGTGAATCACATTGGAGTCGCAGAAAGACAATTGGAAAGTCAGTACAGTCTGTATGGCTGAGTTCAGGAAACCATAGGTGTAGACTCCAATTACTAACTCCTTGCAGACCCGCTCTGTCATGATGACCATGTAAATCAGGGGGTTGCAGATGGCCATGTAGCGGTCATAGGCCATGGTGGCCAAGAGGAAGCATTCTGTAGTTGCGAAAGCACTGGAGAAGTATAGCTGAGCAAAGCAGCCTGAAAAGGAGATGGTCTTTTTCTTCACCAGTAAGTTTTGCAGCATCTTGGGCCCAATGGAAGATGAGTAGCAGAGATCAATGAATGCCAGGTGACTGAGGAAATAGTACATGGGGGTGTGGAGCCGTGAATCCGCCTTGATGAGCAGGATCATACCAAGGTTTCCCACTAGTGTGATGAGATAAATTACCAAGAACATCACAAAGAGGGGGAGCTGAAGCTCAGGGCGGTCTGTGAACCCCATGAGGACAAATTCTGTCACCGTGGTATGGTTACCTCGCACCATTTTGTTCTCGCGCCTGTTGTGAGAAGAAAAATCATATGGTTTAAAATAATTAGGTACTTAAAGTCAAAAGCTCTTTATGTCTTTGTTCCAGAGCTGGTGCCAAAATTAAGTATTTTACCCTTTTTATTTTTTTGCAAGGAGTGAGAGAGGAAATGAGAATTATAACGGAGAGTCTCTGGCTTGTAGCCAACAGGAATAGTCAACAAAAAGTTACGACATGCAGGAAGGACCAGGCACTAAAGATCTGCAGAGATAGCAGCTTCTTAGGAGCTATTCTGCCCTTGACTTTGTCATCGTCTAAGGCAAGAATTACAAATGCAGGTTCACATATATATATATATATATATATATATATATATATATATACCAACGTATTCATGAATTAAAGAGCAATATAACAAATTAATTATTATCATGTAATTATAATTATGATTTTCTATCCTCTCTTCTTAACAACTACCCTTCTCTCATGCCTTGGAATGAATTCTTGGGATCAATAGATTACTAGGAATTAAACTAGGAATGCTTCTTTTCAGCTCTCACACACAGCGGCACAGTTGGCAAACACAAACACTGTCCTCATCCCTACAAACTGTGAACTCTTGGCTATCCTTACAGCCTAGGTATGAGAACATAGCAGCATGGTGAAGAGGCTCTTGAAGGCTCTGGAGGCATGCTGGGAGTCTTTTAGGTAAGGGTCCTGTTATCTAGAAAGTGGTCTAGAAGGGGTAGATAGCATGGACGATGAGTGGGCACATCTCTTTGGCATCATATAGTCCTTGCCTCTTGGAGTATGGTAGGAAGTGCCCAAAACAGTTTTTTAAAAGCAGGGATAAATCATGTATTGTTAAATATTTGCAGCTCAAGTAATATTGTCTGTGATCGGTAAGAAACATGGGTAGAATTGCAAGTCTCATTTAGGTAATTGAGGACATATGTTTTGTTTTAAAGAATTTGGTTGTTAACCTCTGCCTGAAAGATGAAAGAACCTCAGGAAAGAATGGATGGATGGAAGAAATGGGAGCATGTTAAGTAGAGGAATAATTGAGCAAGGAAGTTGAGTCAGATACTCAGCACATGTTTAGGTGAATGTTCAGTGGGGAACAGTAAGGGAGTATGTGTGATGGTTAAGTTTTGTTGTCAATTTGAGCTGTTTTGTAACCCACAGTAATCTTGGGTGGGTCTCTGCGGTTGCTTACAGAAAGTATTAACTAAAGCAGGAGGTCGCTCCTCCAGAGTGAGCCCTTTCCTCAGAGTGGAGAGGGGGGCTCTCAGTAGGGGGAAGGATGTAAGGAACCTAGAGGGGAAGGAAATTTCCCTCTTTTCCTTCCTGCCATTTGGCTACTGGTGCTTGTCATGACTTGGACGGGCATCCATCCTGCTTGGCTATCCTTTGTTGACATTGGAACCAAAGTTCCTCAGCCTTCCAACCTGGACTGAAGACCAGCAACTCCCTAGGAAGACTTCAGGCCTTCAGTGCTGGCTTGGGACTGTTGAGGCATCGGGGTTTGCAGTCAGCAATTGTGGGACTGCCATGAGCTAATCCAATAAATCCCCTTTTTACTACAATTCATTCTATTGGTTCTGTTCCTCTAGAGAACCCTGACTAATACAATATGAGAGAAATTATTGGGAGGCAAACTGGATGGGGTCAGGAGGAATGTGAAGAGCTATGAAGGTCCGAGGGATTAAAGACCTAGTTCAGTAGTCAACACAGATTAGTTAAACATTTGAACAGTGGCATGACTTGACCAGCATTCTACATGCAGGATGATGCATTGGAGAGAGAGAGAGAGAGAGAGAGAGAGAGAGAGAGAGAGAGAGAGAGAGAGAGAGAGAGAGAGAGAGAGAGAGAGAAATATCACCAGGAATACCAACCAACTGGGACATTTTCCATGATTTAAGAGGCTTAAGAATCTGAACTGGGGAATGATGGTAGAAAGGAAGGAAGGAGATGGGTATGAGAGATAGTCCAAAGATGAGTCTATATCACTTGGAAATAGACTGAAACTGAATTTTGAAGCTGTGATAATGATAATGTGAGTTTTTTCCCCTAGAGAGATCTGACACATTTAAGCATACACAGACATACACATACACACCGATATATATGCACAAAAGTACCAATATTACTATCATAGAATTCCAAAGTAGATGTAATTGAGATCTAAGGAAGTAAAGCAGTCCAGTGTATTTGTCTAGTCATGCTGCTGTAAAGTGATGATGTTAGTAGAAACAATCTGGGCTAGGATGTATTAGGAGGAAAGAGTGTTGGATGATGCAGTGGGAGGGATGACAGATTGTACCGTCAGAGCTGGTGATCCGGATTTGTGAGTCACTGGCATTCAGATGATGATTTCTGATGTGAATGATGACTGAGATCACTCAGGAAGAGGAACTATGTGAAAGCAAGGATTTGAGGTTAGGATTTTGGTGGAGGGAAGAAAGATGCCCCAAGATGCACAGGCATTAGGATCAGTAAAGCACCATTAAATACAAGTATCCCTGATCCTCCTGGATTATGTGACCTGCTTTGTTGTGGGCATACCTCTGTCAATCATAGCTAAGAAAAAACTAAGCCTTGATGGCAGGTCTCTGAGAAATCACCATGGAAATCATCTCCTTGTTAATCAGCTGACAGAAAGCTGGTAAAAGCTATGGCTGCATGAAGCCCTATGGGAAAGAGAAGTCATCAATGGTGGTGAACAGCAGTGGACCTTGCAAGCCTTAAGACTGACCAGCCAGGACAAATGTGCCAACTGGGGTAATAGTGGCAAGTCTCTTGTGGGGGAAAACAATTGCTCTCTAATTGGACTGGAGGCCCCACTCCACAGGATGGAAAGCATGCCTGGTACTGAATACCTAGTCAAAACCCTATTGTGGGGGAGGTCATGAGCCCTAGGGGAGTAACATTTGTGGTTGTCTGTCTAAACTCTCATTCAAACACTTTGTGTTTTCAAATGAGCATATTCATATGATAATGCTACTCTCACTCTTGTCTAGAGATGCTTCTCTTTTTCAGATGGTGGTGACCACTGGGATAATTCAAAAGACACCATAGTGCTGAGAAGAAATGACAGTGGAGTGTTCAGCACTGGGACATCTCTATCACACTTCCTGAGGCTCAGGGTCTATTGTGGAGGAGGTGGTGGAAGACTGTAAGAGCCAATGGGAGGGTAGAGCTGCTTACAATGTGAACTTCGACACACAAAATGGCCTGATATTCGTGACTTCACAGTGCCTGTTAATACCTAAACATTATGTGAAGGAAAGATGATGACATGGGACAAAAACAGAGACTGATTGAGATGGGGAAGAGATTTGGGGGAGGATCGGAAGGGAATCATAATGGCTTATGATCTATGATTATGGAAGCTCTCAATAGAGTTAAAAAACGTAAACCTTAAGATTTTCAGGCACTGCACTTAAACTTATCTTAGTAAAAAAGTGTTGTTTATAAAGTGCATGTCATTCAGAATTCTTTGTGATTTAAAGGTAACACAATATTTGTTTGGATTCATTTCTGGAGTTACGCAAGTTTTCCCACTGCCATTCAAACTACAGCAGTTCCTGTCGGCAGGCATGAAAAGATTAAGTACCTTTGGAAGACCCCAAGAGGTGGTGTTGAGACTGTAGCTAGATTTAATTGCTCTTGTGTGACTATTGATGTGGTTTCCTGCTTGCCTATAAAGTTTCACAGGCATTAAGTTGAAAACTTAAAAAAATTATTGTGCTAGCTAAGATCATTTATCATATTGTATTCTCTATACCAAAATACGACTACTTGAGTTAGTTTCTAAGCTTGAAGATTATGGATAGTATCAGCTTTTAGTCTATTAGCTCTTGGAATATAAATTGGCCTAATGATAAACCACAGGAATAACAAAGTACAAATCTCTAATATTTGACTTTTAATCTTCTACCTAAGAAGAAAATTGTACCTTTAAAACGAAAATGCTATTGAGACTTAGTTAATTCTCAAGCTTAATGATGGTATCTAATGGTTATTTTAAACCTTTCACTATGCTAACATACAGTCTGTTTTTACACATATTTTATATAACATACAATTGTTATTTTTCTAGTTTTTCTAATAAGAAAACAGACATATCAACATTTAGTAGTTTTCTAAAATTACAACTTGTAGAACTAGCATTTAAAGCCAGGTTGGCGGATTCAAGAGTTCTTCTGCCTAAACAATACTGTCTCGACATTTGTAGTTTCTCAGTATTTATTTCATGTTTTTTTTTTCTTATATATTTTTTTCTTTTCCTATAAGAAAGTTGTAGGTATGTTGGGATGAGCTCAAAAACATTTCCTATAATTTTTTTCAGGCTCATTTTACAGGTAATTTTATTTATTAAGATAATCAACATTTCATAATTTAGAATGCTATCTTATTCCCTTATGTTTGAAAAATTCAAACAACTGTGTTCATTGACTTAAGAGATCATCTTAACCTGTGGAGAGAGAGGGACACAGGAACAATTTGAGAATCTGGTGAAAGCTAAATATTTGTTCCTAGGAAAGTTTTATGTGTGAAAAATTTTGAAGATGATTTCAGAGCTTCATGAGTTTATCAGGTCTCTGCTGTATTGAAAGAATAAGGTACTAACCTAACCAAACATCTATACCCCCATACCCCCCTACAACAACAAAAACCAAAACAATACAAAAAACAAGACAAATAAAAAAAAACCAAAAACAAATCCCACCTGTTTTCTCAAGTGAGTCAACCATGGACTGGAGAGATTTCCCAGCAATTAAGTCTGAGGTGGCCTGAGAGACTGCTGGTGCTTGTTCAGCTTGAACCCCAAGATCTGCATCAACAGGTGTGCATAGCCGTGTGCATCTGTAACCCCATCTGTAGTCCCATAGGGGAGCAGAGAGCCTAGACTCCCTGGAGCTGAGAGGGGGGGAAAATCCACAGCAAGCTCTAGGGTTGGTAAGAGATTCCAATAAGAATAAATAGATGTGCGATAGAGCCGGACAGCCTACCTTTTGCTCCAGCCACCACAGGCAAGGGCACCCCTGTAGCATAAATGTTTACACCACACACACACATACAAGCAAAAACTCAAACAAAAAAGTCAACTAATCTTTCTATTTCATCTCTGGGAAAAGCAAAACATCAATTCTCTCCACAGTCCAGAACCAAAACTCTTATTGGCTGCTTTGTGGTTTGCTATGAGAGTCAGCAGCAAATACAACTTACCAAGCACCTATTGGGCAGTTAGGATTCCCAGTGTTCTGGAAGCATCCAGAGTATATATCCTGCCTGACAAACATGTCTCTTCATGTCTGTCAGCTTCCACTGCTTTGTTTTTGTATTCCATGTTTGCAAACCCGTGAGTATTTATAAAGCTAAAGTGTAATGAGTCCGTTATCTCTTGTTATTCCAGATCTTTCTGGGTCTCAAAGGAACAGCTTCTATTAGATATTTTCCATTTGGCTTAAATCCACTTGGGAATTATAATCCCTGAGTCATTCCAGTAATGATGACTCAGGTTGTGATGCTTTGGGCTGGTTCTCAGGATAACCCTCAAGTCCGTGCTTTAGTGTGATGCTAAGATGCAGGGGGTGAATGAAGGTCTAGAGAATGACTTATTGGGGGGGGTTCTAGGTAAGAATATGAAAATGTTATGTGGCTAGGATGCACACTTTTGCTTACAAAGAAAAATGATCAGAGAAAACCAGTTTTATTTTATTATATATAATATATATTTATTTTATTTCCCACTGAGTCAAATTAAGGAATGATAATGAGAGAATAAAACTATATTCAAAAAATCAGGTCATATACTCAATTTTTTTATTTTTAAATACTTTATTTGTGAAGGAGGGAAAGAGAGGGAGATAGAGAAAGAGAGAAAGAGAGAGAGAGAGAGAGAGAGCACAAAGCAGATACATTAACCACTTTCAGTGTATCTGGCTTTACATAGGTACTGGGGAATCAAATCTGGACCAGCAAGTTTTGCAAGCAAGTGCTTTTAACCACTGAGACATCTCTCAGCCCACATACTCAATGTTCTAATGGCTCTTTAGGCCTTTCTTGTCTCTCTTCCCACATTTCTGTCTGGATTGAAACTGAACCAGTCAATGCTCCTGTTGTGGGCAAGGAGAGTTTCTTAATGTGTCTGTTCTTTACTCATGGTCACTTGGGTAAAAGGAAGGATCAGAATCTGATTCTCTAGACCACTAATTACAGGGATTTAGCACAGCCCTAAAGTGCAAAGAATATGTCTCTTAGCCTTGGCATTCAAGAAAGGTGGAACTTTCTCAAATTATAAAGCACATTGTCAATCCTTTATTATTTCCCAAGTGCATAAATTCAGATCAAAATGGGGAGGGGCTGGAAGCACATTTGAGTGAGACCTGAAGGTGTGGTTCTACTGGGCTTTCCCCCTATTTAGTCATTTTAATTAACTTGTAACAAGTGAAACCATGGCTTTCCTTTCTGGTTAGAGTAGAGAATTTCTAGGGTATGTATATGGGAGAGTAAACAGTGTTTGGTTTGCTAGCTGGAGAAGTCCATGGTTTTATAAATGCTGTATTTGTGCCAATCCAGGCTACCATAACAAGTCACAAGGCTTCTGTCTGGAGTCTCTTGGATTATACACCTATTTTGGGTGGTGACTAAAGGGCTTGGATTAGGAGACAGAAGCAGCAGGGACTCAGTGAACTACGTACATGCAATTATTTCACTGTCTAGTTCCAGATCAAATGATGTTCAATTTCTGTTTTTTTAAATTGAGTTTTAATGGAATTCTCATTCCACAATGGGCCAGTTATAGGGAATATTTGGTTGGCATCCAGCCAGGTCTTCTAAAGGCTGGACTGGCAGGAAGCAGTTGGTATTTGAAGCTTGTCTGGTAATTGCCAGCAGGGGAATAGAAATTGAGGTAAGAAATTGACAGTGCAGGGTCCAGTGAAGAAAACTGACCATGGACCTTCTGAGCCAGGCTTTATGCTCCATGAATCAGCAAAACTGGAAAGGAGTTCTTGATCTAGGAAGCCAGCGAATTTCTAAAGAAGGAGAGGGGTTCTAAGCATTCATGGGGCTAATTCTAGTTTCAGGATGGGGGTTGTGTTACAGGAAGGCTCACATATGCTTCACACCTTCAGCTGGAGACTCCTTGAGTTCTTACATTCTCTAGATTGTAAGAATGTGGGCAATGATGATTTTTCATGGTGGACACCACTGAAAGCACCAGGCTTCATTTTGCCACAACCAAGATTTAATGATACTTGCCTAGGACTGCAGTGGATGGGAGCTCTGAATGAATATGTGCAGTGGTTTGAATCAGATGTCTCCCATAAACTCATGTATTTTTCATGCTTGCTCTCCAGCTGGTGGCAATTTGGGAGGTGGAGCCTTGCTGGAGGAGGTGTGTTCTGGGGGCAGGCTTAGGAGTGTTATAGCCAACTCCCCTTTGCCAGTTTGAGTCATACTCCCGCTGCGATTTTACACCTGCTGTGGCAAGGAGGTGATGTCCAGCCTCTTGCTTTACCATCTTTTCCCTGCCATCATGAAGCTTCCCCTTTGGACTATAAACAAAAATAGTTTCCTCCTATGACTTACTTTTGGTTGGGTGTTTTGTTCTAGCAGTGAAAAGGTAACTGTACCACTGTGTTTGCCCTAAAGTAGCTAATGCACTCTTGTATTTGGTTTGATTGTTGTTTTGAGGCAGGGACTCACTCTAGCCCAGGCAGACCTGGAACTCACTCTGTAGCCCAGGATAGCCTTGAATTCATGATGACCCTTGTACCTCAGCCTCCTGATCTAAAATGAAAGATGTGAGTCATCATGCCCATTTTTTTTGAGGTGCTCAGGTTTGAACCCAGGGTCTTGCAGAGGCTAGGCAAGCATTCTACCACAAGTTCCACATACCAACTGCTTCCTGCCAGTCCAATGTCTCTACATCTCTTGTCCTTGGTATAAGGATTTTATATAAAATAAGAGAGGTTCTGATATCTTTTTGGTCAGTAGTTATTTCTACAAAGAACAGTTCTTAAATGTGAGATTAAATGCTTTTTAAAAATCTCATACATACATGCATGTATATATTCATTATAGTTTCATTATTAACAAACCAGATTCTCTTTGCTTGAAACATGTGCCTGTTATTTCTATAATATTCCTGATTTTTCACATTTGTTCAGCTGTAGCAGAACTAAAAAAAATAATCTTAATCTTAACATTGATTTCTGAATAAAACTTGACAAGATAGTACTTTGCAGTAAAGCTATAGATTCAGCTGATATTCATCAGTCATTCAAAAAGACAGCAGAAATTTAAGATATTTTATTTAACAATGCCAGGTTTGCTTAATATAAGAGTCATCTTTTCAGACTTCTTAATAGGAAAAGTAGATTTTTCAAAGTTCTAATATATAATTCATATTTGTCTGCATAAACACACAATATAGCTAATTCTGTTATAGCTTTCACTTAGTATCCATGCCTTAAACCAACTACAGACTGAATTATTTTTGGTTGTACTAGATATTGAGTCCAGGGTCTTATATATACTAGTAACTGAGTTAAATCTCCAGCCCCAAAGTATTTGAAAAAAAGTATTTGTAATGATTGAATATAGAATTTTTTCTTACCATTTCCTACACAACATAAAACAACAATTTATATAACATTTACATTGCTTTAGGTAATATGAATGATTTGGACATGAATTAAAATATACAGAAAGATGCATGTGCATTATATGTAAATACTACATCATTTTATGTCAGGTACTTGAGCATTTGTGGATTTTGGTATCAATGGAGGACAATGGACTAAATCCCCATGGATACCAAGGTTGACTATATAATGATAAGAATTAATGACATCCCCTGTTGTTCTAATACTCCTTTATCTGGGGCTATGGCATGCATAAACTTTACTTCTGGGGAAGTAGGGATGGGCAGAGATGATGTCTCAACTACAAGTCCTCTGGGGCTTTACTTTAAATTCTGCACCTCATCTTCAGGTGTAAACCCAGAGATGTGAATCCATGGCATAGCCCAAGGAATCGTTAATCCATCTACTCTGGCCTAACCAATCCAAACTCAAAGTCTAGTTTCAGATCAAAGAGTAGTAATTATTCTAGTAAGCTTGAAAAATTATTTGATTATGATTGCAGTAAGTCAGCCCCTGTTTCATCCTGCTAGTAGAACTGAATAGCAATGATAATTAAAAAATTAGCAGTGATACGTAGAAAATTAGCACAAGTATTGATTGTGATTAGAGGTGAAGATTCTAAGTTTGCAGTACAAGGCTGGGGATCCAGGCTCATACACTTATTAACCATATGATTTTAGGCAAGTTCCTTAACTTATCTTTGCCTCTATCTCCTCAACTGTCAAGTGGGAATAATAACACACTTCTCAGTGGGTTGTCAAACACATTAAATTCTTTAAACATTAAAATATTATTCAATGTCATTTTTTCACATTATTTATGCTCTCTATAGCGAGTGGTTGTCATATGCTGGTCATTAATCTAAGCTCTTTAACTATTTCATCCAAATAACATTTATCATATATATATATATATATATATATATATATATATATATATATATATATATATATATATATATGAGATCCAGAGCAGCTACAGTCCACAAGCCATTCTTTCATCTTCATCCAGGAAAAGGTTGTTACCCACCAAAATCAGGCTGTGACCATGTGGAAGAGTTGAGTACTCCATGAATTGTGCATCCATCAAGACAAGGCTTTGAGAAACACGTGAATCAGGGAGACATAGAGTCACTAGAGAAGTACAGTATATATATGTGAGAAACTTGAGTAATTTGGTCAAGGTCAAAAGGTAGACAAGAGGATGGTTGAAAAGAGATTTGAAACAGGTAGTCTGTGGGCAGAACTCAGATCTGTTTTAGGACTGTTGAGTCTTTTATCAACTATCAGGTGCTTTTAAAATTGTTTAATCTACTGAGTATTTAATGATATTTTAATCTTTAATTATCTGTCGAACTCCATGTAAAATGATGCTGTATACTTGGGAACCATCTAAGTAGAAACTTTCATCAGTATGATTCACTGTAGGGAGCAATGTTGTTGCTATTCTGTGTGCAATGCTAGCTGCTAAACACACGACTTACAATGTATGCATACCAGTCAGTGAGGCTCTTCAGTTGCACACAACAGCAACCAATTCTAGATGTTTTCAAAAGGTCAGGAGCTGCTGCAAATACTATAGGAGCAGGCTTAAGGTGATGCCTCAGCTCTGTGTGAGAAACTGGTCAGGTGAGGCTCCCATTGAAGCCAATGCTGAGAATCATGGGCTGTCCGCTGATACTCTAAGGGAAATCACTGCCACATGCTGGAAAATACAGACACTAACGTCTTTCCCAATACCCCCGGTGCTTCATCTCACTGCTCCAAGAAATGCTGCTGGAGAGATCCCCATTTCTCAGTTACATAGGCTGACCAGAGAGCTCCAGCGATCCTCCTGTCTCCGGTCCTGTCAGCATTGGGATTATAGACATGTATGGCCATGACTACTTTTTATGTGGATGATGAGGATTAAACTCAGGTCCCTGTGCTTGTACAGCATGACTCTTGTTCACTGAGCCCTCTCCCCAGCCCCAGCTCTGTCCCTTTCTAAACCATGACCCAAAGTAAACCTAAGTTGTTTTTCTTAGGCATAAGTAACTGTTGTAGTCAGCCACACACTGCTGGGATGCATCTCCAAACCAGGTATAGTTATAGGAAGAAAGGATTTATTGAA
Source organism: Zapus hudsonius (assembly GCA_004024765.1). Lineage (NCBI taxonomy): Eukaryota > Metazoa > Chordata > Mammalia > Rodentia > Dipodidae > Zapus > Zapus hudsonius. The sequence goes on from PVHP010021156.1 coordinate 28,400, forward strand.
GCTACAGATCCAGGGGAAATTCCATAATGGTGAAAGAGGCAGGCCCCCTTTCACAGGTCGAGAGAGAGAGAGAGAGAGAGAGAGAGAGAGAGAGAGAGAGAGAGAGAGAGAGAGAGAGAGGCCATCACTAATACCATACATACAGAAACAGCAAACAGGCAGGGGGAAGAGAGAGATTTCCTCCCTTTTCATATAGCCATAGGATGGGGTCTTGCAACCTTTTCCCAGTCTTGTTGACTCCCTGAGTCTCTGGAATTTCCTTTCTGCACTGCCTCTCCCAGGAAAGAATGTCTGTTTCTAGCTCCCCTGAGCTTCCTTACATCTTGCCTGCTACTGAGAGGGCTGCCTTCCTGTGAACAACCTCAGAGACCATTGAGATAAAGGGTCAAGTTGAAAACAAAACATTGCAGTGAATAATGCAGACACTATATTATGATGACCTCAACCTTGATATGGTGTTGTTAAGCCCATGTCAGGGCTTTTGTATTTTTATATTTTGAAATATAATCATGTTTTAGATTTGAAATCTCTCACCTACATCCCTAGGCTACAGAAAATAGCTATTCCAGTACTTCTTAAAATAGTTATGACCCCTTCATCAATTCATCTCTTAATGCCATGGCATAGAAGGTCTTCTGAGCTCTCTTCAGGATGCATGTGTGTGGGCTACATTTATGGAATGTATATGGTAATCCTAGAAATTGTTGATTTTGTTCCTTTCTGAAAAACCAGCTTAGCTTTTTAAGAAACGTTTTATTTTATTTGCAAGGAGAGAGAGAGAGAGAGAGAGAATGGGTGTGACAGGGCCTTAGCAACTGTAAACTCCAGATTCATGTGCCTCTTTGTGAATCTGCCTTTATGTGGGTACTGAGGAATCCAACCTGGATTGTAAGGCTTTGCAGGCAAGCACCTTAACCACTGAGAAATCTCTCCAGCTCCCAGCTTAGTTTTATTGATCTTTTATGTTCTTTTTCTATGATTTCTCTTCTGTACTTTTTCATTAGTGTATTGTCTTCTTGACATCATTGGGTTGTCAGTCTGTGCCCATGTGTAGGTGAGTGAAATTTCTTTTTTTTTTACTCTTATGAATCAAATTTATTTGCTGCCAAATAAATAAATAATAAGATAATGAGCCAAAATATGACAGAACTCTTAACAATGCAGTACGAATCTCAGAGCAAGTCTTCTGGTTTACTAAACTTTTTTTTTAATTTAATATTTATTGTCCATAATGAGTTACATTATTTAGTGGGCAAACCATGCGTTGTTATCCCGACTTCCCCAATTCCCCCCCTCCCCATCCCTGATCAGTTGTATATCCTCCTTCGTGGGCTGTCTGTATTAGTCCTTGTGGCAAGGGATCCTGTATATCTTAGTACTCATCCCGGTCTTCCTGG